>JAADVY010000889.1:0-11584 GCA_023336035.1 Pythium plurisporium
CACGGCGTCGACCTTGTAGTGGGCCTTAAAGTACGCGAGCGGCTTGCGCTCCCCACACCAAAGCTCCCACTCGGCACTGAGCCGTGGCACAAACAGCACCGACTGCTCGGTCGCCAAGTCGATCATGCCGGCACAGTCCGGTTCGCGCACACCAAAGAGGTACTGGAAAAAGCTCTCCTGGTGGAACGCGTACTGCGTGTCGGTGTCGTACTTGTCCACTTCGCTGCCGCCGTGGAGCAAGATCGCGCCATTCGCCGACTTGGCGCTGGGGTGCGCCGTCAAAAACTTGTGCACGAGCTTCTCGCGGTGGCCCACGTGCATCGAGTAGTCGATCGGGAACAGCTCGTACTCGAGATCCGCGGACGCGGCATCACCGTTGAGCTTGTGGGCATGGTGGGTATGGGCATGGTGGTGCGACTGGTGCTTGGCCGCCGCGTAGACAGGCGCGCGCTGCTTCTGGATCAGCGCGATCGATGCGGCGGCGGCCGCTGCAGCCGTCGCGGAGAGCAGGCCCTTGACGTGGTCGGTCATCTCGCGTGTGGTGGACGAACGGGGGGGAATGGCGGGGGGGGGAGAAGAGAGCGAGAGAGGAGCGCTGCGAACTTAGTGGAAAGATCACTCTCTGTGTTCCGAAAAAAAAAAACTCACTGTAACGGACCGCGAAGACCATCGTTCTGCCATGGATGATTACGCTTTTGTGAAGTTCGCCTTACGTTCGGATCCGCCAGTATGGACGCCACAAGTTCAACCTGCTGGTCAAGCATGGCGCTCGGTGCTCGCGTGCGGTTCGTCCGTGGCCGCGTGGTCCACACGCCCGAGCGCGGCCACGTCGAGATCCTCGAGGACGCGTTCGTGGAGATTGATCCTCTCTCGGGCCGCATCCGCACGCTCCACGCGCCGACCACACCGGCGGATCTCGTCCACTTTTCGGGCGACGCGTCCGATGCACTCACGCTTCGGCCCGGCCAGTTTCTTCTCCCGGGCTTTATCGACACGCACGTACATGCACCGCAGTATCAGTACACGGGCACAGGTACGGACACGCCACTCATGCAATGGCTCACCAAGTACACGTTCCCGGTCGAAGCATCGTTCGCAAATCTCGAGGTCGCGAGGCATTGGTACGAGAAGCTACTCGACCGCATGCTGAGCGAGGGCATCACGACGGCGCAGTACTTTGCGACAATCCACGTGCCAGCCACAGAGCTGTTGGTGGATCTCATTGCAGCGCGTGGCCAGCGTGGGTTTGTCGGGCTCGTGTCCATGGACCAGCACGCGCCGGACGACTACGTCTCGGCGTCGACCCGGCAGTGCCTCGAAGAGGCCGAGACATTCGTGCGGTCGACGCTCGAGAAGAAGCTCGCGCTCGTGCATCCGGTGGTCACGCCACGGTTCATTCCGACGTGTTCGCTGGAGCTCCTCCAAGGCCTCGGCGAGCTCGCGGAAAAGTACGACGTAAGAATTCAGTCCCACGCTGCCGAATCGCTCGACGAAGAGGCCTTTGTCGAGCAACTCCATCCGGGGAAGCGTGACACGCAAATCTTGATGGAGACCAAGCTGCTGAATGCACGTAGTTGCATGGCGCATGCCGTGCACTTGCGGGACGACGAGCTCGCGACGTTTGCGACCTGCGGCGCCTCGATCGCGCACTGTCCGCTCTCCAATTTTTTCTTCGCGAACGGCTTCTTGGACGTGCAGCACTGCTGGGACAAGAATGTGAGTGTCGGTCTCGGTACGGATTTGGCCGGTGGGTACTCGCCGAGCATGCTGCGTGCGATCCAGACGGCCGTGCTCACCAGCAAAGCCCTTGAAATCGCTCACAGCAAAGCAGCTATAGATTTCAAGGACGCGTTCTGGCTCGCGACCATGGGCGGTGCCCATGCGCTGGGAATTGATAAGGACACGGGATCGTTTGCGGTGGGCAAGTCCTTTGATGCGATCGTGGTGGACACGCTCACGCCGAAGAATATCGACTTCTCAGACCGCGATACGCCGCTCGACGTCTTCCAGAGGCTCGTCCACAATGGCGACGCGCGCAACTTCCAGCGAGTGTTCGTCAATGGCAAGCTCGTGCATTTCCGCGTCGACTGATCGAATGCAGTGTTACGGTCCTAGTCGGTTACCACCATATATATCCTCGCTTGGGAGCACCCTTTCGTGGCTCTTCATCTACCAGTATGGTCAGGTCTCTCATGCATCATGAGCAGGGAAAATGGCGGCACTGATCTGCAGCCCGGAGCGCCGTCGCTACTTGCCGCGGCTGCTGGCAAGTTTGCCAGGATGGGCAGCAATCGGAGTCTTTCGCCGTCGGCGAGCAAGTATCGCGTCTCGTCGTTACTCGCGGCGACCGGGATTGGCGTGACGACGACCGCCGGTGCACCCGTGACGCTCAGTGGACCAGCATCCTCACCCACAATGAGGAAGCTGCAAGATCTTGTTCGTCAAGCGTCTGTGAAGGGGAACCGCAACTCGCTCAGGCTCTCGGATGCTGTTGTTGGTGGCGACACTCCAGGACATGAAGCAGGCAACTCGACGAGTCCAACACGTGGGAAATTGCCTCAGAAGATCCGCGCCAGCGTGACGAGAATGCGCTCGCAACTCTCTATCACAAGCAACAACAGCGCGGGCGAGAGCCCCGGTAAATCTCGCCATCGCAATAGCAGTTTCTTTGGATTGGGGTCTGGGCCGACCACTGGATCTCTTCGACGGCGCTCATCTCGGCCACGGTATGAGAAGACGAGTGTACAGTCTGGAGTCGTAACAGCCCAGGAGGTATCACCGACAACAAGTCCGAAACCACGAAGCCCAGAGATTTTGCCAACGAGCAACTCAGATCCAGTGTTTGTGCTTCGCTTCATGGAGTTGTTACGGCCCCTGCAAACGAGTATGCGTAGTCTGCGCGACGCTGAAGGGGTCAGCGACGACGAAGACGATGAGGATGAAGAAGAGGCGGACGCACTTTTCCGGCAACATGAGCGCGAGCACAGTCGCATCTTGCGTATTTGCTGCTCGCTGGACAATCTCTTGTTTGGGATTGCCGATCAGGTGCAGGAACACAAAGACGATCTTCTTGCCATTTCGCGTGGCCCCGCGCGAGACCTTGTGCAGCTGGTACTCAGCGGTATCCGTCAAATTGTAACCGCGATGACGACACCGTTGCCAAATGGAGAACCAGCAGGTTCGGATGGAATGCCGTCACTCACTGCCAAAGAAGAACGATATCTACGCGATTTCTTGGTGGAGATTGCTGATCGCTGGTCTGAACTCGATGAACTATTGCGCGGTGTGTACGTATCCAATCTGGAGAGTGTGCAGCGTGAGCTTGCCGAATTGCAGTCGCTGTATTCTGAGCTGAAGGCCGAGAAGCAAGCGCTTGAGCTCGAAGTGATCGATATGCGAGAATTCAGTTCCAATCAAAGCTCCGCTACGATGGCTGTCGCAAGTAACTTCATGCGACTCGCGGATCACCAAGATGGTCGCGGACGCCCAGAGGAAGATGACGGTGACACTCGCCATGACGACGACCGTCTTGCTGGATACGAGCTCACGGAAAATAAAACAAGTACCGGCGAGCACCGCTCAGCCGCGGAAGAAATCGAGCTGCTCAAAAAGCAGTGCGAGGAGTACGGACGGCTACTCGAGATGGCTAAGCAGGAGATTCGTTTGAGCCATCAGGAGCGACAATCACAACACGCTCGTCTGAAAGAATTATCGCAATCACTCTTGAAAGACGAGGAGGTCGCACAGCTCCGCAACGAACTACAGTGCGAGAAGAAGCGCGTCAAGCTTCTTGAAATGGAGAGCATAAGTTTGCGCGAAACGGAGATGGACCTAAATCTCAAAATCCAGTCCTTGATGATCAACCAACCCAATGCCGGAGGTGCGACAACAGCTTCCAGTAAATCGAGTGCAAACAGCAGGGGCACGCCTCCGAGTACAACAACTACCGCAGCTCCCCATGCACGCCCTCGCTCCGATAGTGCTTTCTTGCGCTCCGAGGAGATCATCACTACACCTTCAGAACCTTGGGTTGATCGTCATGCAGATCCACTAGAAGGTACAGCATGCAGTTTATCTGAAGTAGACGGCAATGTGCACCCAGTAGCAACACACAGCGATGTATCGTCAGCCAGGGCAGTGAACGAGTCGTTTATCCTTCGGCTCGTGGAGACCACCGCCGATCGCAACACCACTGAAGACGACGGACTTATTCGACGGTTCTTAGCTGACTTACTGATGACCGAGAAAGAATTGGAGGCTGCTGCGGCTCAGGCCAAGCTGCGCAAGCAATCCAATGTACCGACGACAGGGAAGCCTCCCATGATCAGCGGGGCCGCACCTGCGAAGAAGAAGAAGACTACTGCTGCCAACACAGTACAAGATCCGACATCGGTTGTGATTGCCGTCGACGAATGGGTTAACGATACGATTATCGTGACGAGTGTTCGCCAGTTGATTTGGGTGTTTTATGAGCTCCACTTGATGGCAGAAGAAGCGAGACGCATTGATCCTGAACTTTGTGGGCGTGGGAAGTGGCATCAGACTGCATCACCTCCGTTAGCAAGCTTTGTGCTACATTATTTTCTCGAGCGCAATGTCAGCGAGAGCGACGCACTTGTGAATCTTCGACGTTTCGTTCATGTACTCTCCAAGCTGCGTGTGGAGTACGGAGATATCCAACTATTTTGTGAATTTCTAGAAGGCGTTCGATCTTCTGAGGAGCTCCACTTCTTTTTGTGGCTCCTCCAGGCAATTGACACGACTCAACTTGGCGTCAACTATGACATGAGCGATTCCGTCGCAGGAAGCCAGCCACGGATGGGCCGGTATGTGTGCACGTTTAAGGCGCTCTACGTGTCGCGCAGAGTGTTCCAGTTGTTGCATGTCAAGTCGTTGAAGCGACCTACAGTAAATGGCATCACGGTGAAGGTAAAACCGAAGACCCCGGTCGTAGCTGCGGCTACGACGCCGTCGGTTCCAAGTTCTCCAACAAAAAAACGAAAAAAGAGCCGACCCAGTAGTGCAAGTGCGACGTCGACGACCCCGAACATGGCAGCTGTGGCAACAGAAAATTCCGCCGCGAACGAGTCCGTGGAGCCCGTCGAACTGTCTGTCATTGCACGAGTGAGACAAAGCTATTCTCGTGCTGTTGATGCGAATTCAGGCTTCCCTCTCACGCTAGAAAACTTCAACAACCTGTTGCTGTCGTTTGCGGACAGTCCATCCCAAGAAGAACTGCAAGGAATTCTCGGTCCGTTTTATCAGCCGACAGGCGACGAGCGGAAACTCGCACTGGATGTCTTTCTCGTGCTCGCTATGGAACTATTCTCAACCCAGCTACAGTGGCGGAAGGCGCAGCTCCAGGCTTTGTTCGTGCGGCTGGCCAAAGAAGAGGAGCTGGCGGCACTCCTCGCCGCGAAGATTCGCAAAGAGGAGGAAGAGGCAGCGGCAGCTCAGGACAAGAAAGGTCGAGCAACTCTGCCTGAGAAAAAGGAGAAAAGAAACAAGAAAGCAAAGCTCTCACCCAGCAAGAAACGACAGCGACGAGCGGGGATCGACGGCAACAATGACAAATACCTACGAGGATTGACTCGAGAGAGGCTCCGAAGCTTTCTGGTGCAAGGGGGTCTCGTGTTTGACGTCGCGAATCAAGACGTGGATGCACTTTACGTCGCGCTCATCGATGTGATAAAGCGTGGGCCCAATGAGATGCATTTCGAAGATATCTACTCTGCTCTACTGGCCTTTGAATTGCTCGGCAATGACAGCAATGCGGTCGATCTCTCAGCCTGGGAGTGGAAGGAAAGGACACCGACGCAAGGCTCACAAACAGAGGTTCAGAGAGCTCTCGTCGATCAGTGGCGTCAAATGGCTGGCCATCTGACGGCACTGACCGAAAACGATCCAAACAAGTACAATCGTCGAACTGCCCGAGAGTTGCTGCGACGCATAACCAGTGACAAGATATCAACTCGTAGTGGCTCCTGCGATGCACAGATAGCGACCATCAGCAATATGCGTGCCTTCTTCGCGTTTGCCTGGCGCGTGGCGTGTCGTCGTGCCAATGTCCAAGCGGATCGGAGTGCTCAATACCATTGGTGCTTGACCGAATTCTACTTCCTAAATCAAGCGATTTTGACAATCTTTAACGTGGAAGATCACTACGCATCCAAGACGGACCTGTTTGATCTGGTCATGTCGCCAGGCGCAAAACAAGATCAACTCTCGTTTTTCTACGAGACGAATACGACGACTCAGCTGCTGGCGGAGTGTTCTCCTGTTGAGGTCGCAGATTTGCAGCAAGTGCTTCGTCGTTACTCGCTCTATTTTGCGCACCTGTTTGACAGCTACACTTCCGCTCGCTTCACCAGTGCAGGAGGTGGTTTGACCAGAGATCAATGGGTCGCGATGGCTAGCGAGATCGGGATCATTGACGACCACGGACTCACAATCCCCACATGTGAAGCGTTGTTTGTGACTATCAGTGCGAGTGCTCGTGCGAGGACAAGTACTGAAGACAGTCTGCATGCATCGAGCCTCTCGCGGATGCGGGTGCACGACGAGTTTGTGATCGACAGACCGCACTTCGTTGTTTTTCTTGTGCAGATCGCCGTGAAACGGTATGAAATGAGCAAGCAAACACGCAAGAGCAGACCAACACATGGCCGAGATGCAAAGCCGACACTCGCGCAGATTGTGGACAAGTTTTGCCGTGACGTGGTTGTGCCAAAGGCGATTGGACATGGAACACGCGATATCGAAGACAATTTCCACCGCAAGCTAGCGCATCCGCTTGTGGCCAATGTGCTGCTCGAGCACCGGACGTTCTTACGGCGAGTCTTTTTCCACTATGCGAAGCATGCCACTGATGATCAACAGAGCGATTTTTCTCGAGATGCTGATCACCTCGAGACTAGACAACTCAAGAGCAAGCACAACAGCATGGTGCTTCAGCAGTTGACGGCTTTTCTTGACGATTTCGATCTGCTCGAGTCACAAGACACCACATCCAAGCCGGACTGCTACGACGAGTGCTCATCCCAAATGGCGAGCGTGTTGCGGCTCACTGGCTCCGGTGTGGCCTATCTATTCCGTGCCGTGTTGGCGATCGAGAGCGCAGATGACTCGCACATGGAATTTGACGAGTTCGCAGCGGCGATTGCGGCGATTGCGGCGCTCCGCAACCCACACCCGTTCCTAAAGTGGCATGTCAAGATCGACGCATTTGTGCAGGAGCTCCGAGGCCGAGCCACACAAGTGCGGGGGTTTGGAAGCGATACAGCTAGCGCGTGAAGAATCCCTCCGACGGTTCGCAGCAACAGCTACCTTCAGTCAAGCGAGCTTGTAGCATGCCCTGGAAGAACGCGATTACGAAGAATGAGCTCCGGATGAAACCTCACCAACTGTCGGCGACTGAATTCAGCATTTTGATTGGCAATCCAAGAATCCAATTGGTTGTTGTTGTGATGCTGGTTGGGTCCAGACATGTAGATTCCGCTGGAATCTCTCGCTCGTGAGCAGTCGCTCGAGAGGCTGCTCGATCAAGCGCCGAGGTGCCGTGAATCTCTTTCCACATCCTGGTCGGAATGGCTGGCTGGCATGAGAAGGGCGGACAGTACTCGACGCTTGCAGTGGAGTGTTTCGTCATACAGTATTGAGTTACGGTAACTTCACTTGAGGAGGCGCATCCCTGTGCCATAAAGTTGGCCGGCCATCAACGTTGTGCTCCATCGTGCTTGCTGATGGAGGAAGAGACAGGCGGCGGGTCACTTCCAATATAACATATTTTGTATAATATGATTTTAATAATGTATCATAACATGGTTTTTTGTTAGTTCAATAACTTTACATTATCTATACCCGCGCAGATTCGATTAGTAACATTTTATGGAACGCTCGGCTTTGTTGATGGGATTCTCAGCTCGAAAGATCGCCGACGAGTACTGTACTGTAGGAGTTCCTGGTCTGCGTCAACCAGCTTGTTCTGCGCTGCATTAGTTGAAGCTTGCGGTTGAATCTGACGAATCTCTATACACAAGAGGCGTGTCGTCTTCCGGGATGGGCTTTGTGACCGCTCCCTTCAAAATTCCCCATGGAGACCGTGGACCAAAGCCCACGCGAGAGGAGGAGTCCTCGGGATGCTCGTCGGACGCCTTCGAGGCTCACTTCGCCATTCGCTCCCCCAGCCTCAAGTCCATCGACTCCTCCAACGTCCAATGCTCTCGCGTGCGCTCCAAGAGTCGGGCCAATTTACGGTGCTTACCGCCAACGTCGCCGGACTGCCCAAGATCATCTCGAGCGGCAACCCCGAGGTCAACACGGCCGAGCTCGGCAAGCGCATCAGCAAATTTGACATTGTCAACGTGCAGGAGGACTTCAACTACCACGCGACGCTGTACGCCAACGACAACCACGCGTACCGCACGGCCACGAGCGGTGGCGTGCCGTTTGGCAGCGGGCTCAACACGCTCTCCAGGTACCCGTTCGCCAACTTTGGCGAGATCGACCGTGTCAAGGGCCACGTGCAGCACGACCGACGGCGCCGACTGCCTCACGCCCAAGGGCTTCACGTGGAAGGTCGTGCAGCTCGCGAGCGGCGTGTTTGTGGATGTGTACAACCTCCACGCCGACGCCGGCACGACGGCAGCGGATCTCGTCGCGCGCAAGGCCAACATCAACCAAGTGATCGACTACATCTTGGCCAACTCCAAGGACCAGCCCGTGATTTTGTTTGGTGATACCAACACACGGTACACGCGGGCCGACGACAACATCCGTGATTTGGGGAGCCGCACGGGCATGACCGACGCGTGGGTCTCGTACATTCGTAAGGGCAGTGCCCCCGCGGCCGGCGCCAACGCGTTGGCCTGCGAGTTGGACAAGACCACGAACGACTGCGAAGTCGTGGACAAGATCTTCTTCCGTGGCAACAACCTGCTCAAGCTCAATTTGGTCAACTTCAACACGGAGCAGAAGGCGTTCCAGAATGCCACGGGCCAGCAGCTCTCGGACCACGTGCCGCTTTCCTCGACTTTTAGCTGGACGCTCAACTCGGCGATCCGTCAGAGCAACGCGTTTGGCGGCCCGTGGGGGACGCCCTTTACGGACGTGAACGCTGTGCCCACGGGCGTCAAGCCCACGTCCGTCACGGTCCGCGGCAGCTCGCGTGTGGACGCTGTGTCGATTGTGATTGGTGGCAAGACGCTCAAGCACGGCGGCTCGGGTGGCACGGATGCTTCGCTCACGCTGACCTCGGGCGAGTACCTCACGTCGGTGGAGATCCACTCGGCGCAGAAAGACGGCCGCACGCGAGTGTTTTACACCAAGTTCACGACGAGCACGGGCCGCACGGTCGCGAACGGCGCGACGACGAGCAGCAAGGTGGTGTACACGGCACCGACGGGGTTCCAGATCGCCGCGTTCCACGGCCGTGCCGGAGATGAGGTCGACTCACTCGGTGTCGTGTACACGCGTGTGTAAGAGACAGCGAGAAGCGGATCCGCGGCGCGGTGCCGGTGGGTCCATCCTGTTACAGTTTTCCCTGGCCTGAACGCAACCCCTTAAAACAGATCCCCGTTGTATTTGGTCGTATTATGGAGACATATTGAGCCAATCAATTCATTGAAATATCATGCCCTCCCCATACAGATGAGTACCACCTTTGCGCTGAGGCCAGGGAAAACTGTACTTAGTAATACTGAATGTGGATACCTAAGTAAGTCGAATCATTCTTGCTTCTCTGGTCCGTCTGTACAGCTGAGCAAAACTGTCATGACGGATGGCTCTGGGAGACGGCGCAGCAAATCAAAACTCTAGGCACATGCAAGTGTAGAGCAGCAAATGCCATGCTATTGGAACGACGCACCGAGAACCCGCGGCAAGGAGGTTCCGAGAAAGCAGCGTGGGTGCTGCAGATCCCCTCGCTGTGTGGTGACAGCCTCACGATCCCCACAAGTGAGCCGCAGAGCAAGCCGTCAGCTGGTTGAGTTGCTCAAGCTCCAGATCACCTGGCTCGTTTTTACGGCTAAAAAATCCTAATTAGGCAAACGAATTACTCACGAGACAAACCCCTTTTTCTGCTTGCAACGTCAGCAATACACTACAGCCGGTCTCACTTGCACTCGACTTATCCACCTCTCACGCTGGATCAAGAAAGCCTCACAGTGGCGTCACGGTCACCCCAAGGCCACTCTGCCCAGGCCGTGGATTGCCATGGCCAACGCTCGGCTCATTCCCCATTTTGATCCCTAGGGCTCAACTGGACCTCCCCCCCCCTTCTCCAACACCTCTTTTCCTTCCACACGATGCTTCGCGCGCTCCAAGAATCGGGCCAGTTCACGGTGCTGACGGCCAACGTCGCGGGTCTTCCGGGCATTATCTCGAGCAGCGACCCGGCGGCCAACACCCCGGAGCTGGCCAAGCGCATCAGTGATTTTGACATTGTCAACGTGCAAGAGGACTTCAACTACCACGCGGCGCTGTACGCCAACGACAAGCACGCGCACCGCACACCGACGAGCGGCGGCGTGCCGTTTGGCAGTGGGCTCAACACGCTCTCCAATTTTCCCTTCACGGCGATCACGGATCTCGAACGGGTCAAGTGGAACAAGTGCAACAGCGACGAAGGTGCCGACTGCTTGACGCCCAAGGGCTTCACGCGGGTGCAAGTGCAGCTCGCCGAGGGTGTGTTTGTGGATGTGTACAACCTCCACACGGACGCCGGTACCAAGGACAAGGACCTCGAGGCACGCAAGTCGAACCTGAACCAGGTCGCCGACTACATTCTCGCTAACTCCAAGGACCAAGCCGTCGTGGTGTTTGGTGATACCAATACGCGCTACACGCGTGCCGGCGACAACGTCCGCGAGTTCACGGCCCGTACGGGCATGACGGACGCGTGGCTTTCGTACGTGCGCAAGGGCAATGCCCCGGCCGCGGGCGCCGACGCGTTGGTCTGTGACTTGGAAAAGACCACGAACGACTGCGAGGTCGTGGACAAGATCTTTTTCCGTGGCAACAACTTGCTTCAGCTCAATTTGGTCAAGTTCAACACCGAGTCGGCCAAGTTTGTGGGCCCAAGCGGCAAGCAGCTATCCGACCACGTGCCGCTGTCGTCCACGTTCTCGTGGACAGTCAGCTCGGCACTTCGCCAGAGCGCGGCGGTCGGTGGGCCGCACGGTACGCCGTTCACGGACGTGAACGCCGTGCCCACGGGGGTCAAGCCCACATCGGTCACGGTCCGTGGTCAGAACCGAATCGACGGTGTGTCGATCGTGATCGGCGCCAAGACACTCAAGCACGGTGGCTCGGGCGGCTCGGACAAGACGCTCACGTTGAACGCCGGCGAGTTCCTCACGTCCGCCGAGATCCACACGGCGCAGAAAGACGGCCGCACGCGTGTGTTCTACGTCAAGTTCACGACGAGCACGGGCCGCACGGTCGAGAACGGCAAGACCACCGGTAGCAAGGTGGTGTACACGGCGCCCGCGGGCTGGCAAATCGCTGGTTTCCATGGCCGTGCCGGCGACGAAGTGGACGCACTCGGCGTGGTGTACACGCGTGCCTAGACGTCGCCGTACGTAGG
>JAADVY010000890.1:0-11582 GCA_023336035.1 Pythium plurisporium
ACCATTTGCGATAGGTGGAAACATTGAAATCCCACCCGTTTTTGCTGAAGTAACGAGCGGCTCGAGTCGGGAAGCCGTTGCCCTCGGTCCTGATCCGTTCGATCGCCTCCCTCTTCCTTGTAATATCGACCGGACTGGGCATGGCTGAATAAAGGTGGCGATAGGAGCGGCGGAGGTGGGAACGAAGGAGTGAGACGTAGGCATTCTGTATGTGCGTACCTGGAAGTAAAAAATGGGGACCACCATTATGTGGCCTCTATTTCTGTTGTGGACGTCATCAGAGGGAGCACAATCCAGGTGGGCCCATACTCCGGTAGGGATTTCTATTCGGGTAAATACGTTACGTCCCAACAAGGTGACATTGCCAGTTGCATCAGTGTTTCGGTGAGCGTTCTCTATAATACTCCTGGCGCTTTCGGATATGCAGATTGGCAGTGAGGTGCTGCTTCATACGTTTGATAGCAGAGGCAGATTCGACCTCAAAGACACTACCGTGGTTTCCCAATTGATTAGGGACGCTGGGAAGAAAAGAACGGGGCACAGGGACGATTGCCCCAATGTCACAATACTGAATAGTGCCATTTTTGCGCTCTTTGGTGCGGTGCGTTTCTTTCTGCATCCCGCCATTTTGGGCACTGATTTTGAACGATCGTCCCGCCAACATATGATCACCTCGCGCATTTGCGAACTTCCCGCTTTCGAAACAATCTCCAGCGCCATCAGCACCAATGGGCCCGCGCGTTAACCCTGCTCAACTGCCTCGCCTGCGCGAGGACATCTGCGTCGACCCTCTCCTCCACCGCCTCCATGTTCAGGCGAGCCGTGTCCCGGTTAGAGAGGCCAGGCGCCAGCAGCGCCTGGAGAAGCAGAGAGAAGTCGCCCAGACACTAGCGATGGAACGCGGGCGTAACCAGATCCAGGAGATGGCCCGAGCGTGTCTGCATTCCAGTCTGGTGGGGGAGCGGACGCTCAAGCGTATGCGCGAGCGCGAGACGAAGCGCCGACAAGACGACCGTGATGCCGCCCAACTCGAGATTGCGGTTCGCACAGGAGTGGTTCCGACCGATGCTCCGCCACTCCTCGTGAGACAAGCCGAGAAGGCTGCGAAGCGGAAGCGCCCGCACCTCACGGATGCCCAGCACCAAGAGCTCGTCGCTCTCAGCTTTTCGAATATGAGTCAGAGAGAGATTGCGGCGAAGACGGGGGTGACCAAGTCGACCGTCGGGCGTCATCTCCATCCCCGTGCCACTGCAAGCGAGCGTCATCACGGCGGGCGACAACGCAAACTCACACCAGAGATGATAAACACGGCTGCTCGGTTCATGTTCCTGTTCAAGCAGTCTACGTGGGAGAGGTGCACGGTGTTTCTTCGCAAGATCTATGGTGTGGTCGTGTCCACGAAGACTGTGCGCCTGCGCGTCAAGAACGTGTGTGGTTTCCGGCATGGCGACTTTCGGCGGTTTCCACGAGATCGCAACAGTGCTGCAGCCATCGAGGCCAGGTACAAGTACGCGATGAAGGGCGGTAGCAGTGAAGCGCGCTTACTCGCTCTTTTCGCAGCCATCTACTTCGACGAGATGTACCTTACCAAGAACACCAAGACCGGCGCGTGGACGGTCGTCGGGTGGACTCCAACGGTCGTCGAGGAGACGCCTCACGAGACCAATGGTGTTCATCTGTCGCTTCTCATGGCGATCAGCCCAGAGCTTGGCGTCATCCACTGGGAGATCTTGGAGGGATCTGTGAAGGGCACCAACGTGCTAACGTTTTTTAAGGAGATGGTGACAAGATACGTGACGAAGTGAACCGACGTGGAGCGGAAGCACAAGCGACCTCTCATCATGGACAATGTGCGTACGCACCACAACAAGGAGCTCGTCGCCTACTTGACTGGCGAGGTGATTTCCGGGCATCTCGACATGGAGTATCTCCCGCCGTACTCGCCTTTCTTGAACCCCATTGAGGAGGTTTTTGGGCACCTAAAGCGCCAGCTGTGGAAGCGTCGGGTTGAGGCAGACCGAACGGATGAAGATCGGCACTTCTTGAAGAAGCGGCTGACTGAGGTCATTCTCGCGTCCAACAAGGATTTGATCAGGTCGTTCTACTTTCATGTCGTCGAGTTTCTGAAGTATGCACGTGAGCGAACTCCCGTCTTCACCCAGCAGATCTACGAATCAAGCCACGTTGGTGATGAGATCGGTGTGTGCCCGATTCTACCTGAGCACATTGAAGCCCTCCTCAACAGCTACCTTCCTCACGCGTACGAAGAGTTCACCGCTGAAGCGCAAGCGTTGGTCGAGCGGCAGTTTGGTGTCAAGCGCCTCACTCTTACGTTCGTCGAAGACGTCATTCTCCCGACAAGTGCTGCCGTTGAAGAGGATGAAAATGGTGCTCACACTTTCATGATCGCCTAAAACAGTATGTAGTAGAGAAATGCACTGATCTTTTGAGGTGGACTGGGGTTGTACATAAAATGAACCAAATTGAAATGGGGGCAATCGTCCCTGTGCCCCGTTCTTTTCTTCCCAGCGTCCCTAATCAATTGGGAAACCACGGTAAACCACTTCATGCTGACAATATTAACGTAATCTAGTACAATGCGAGTTCAATTCCTCACCTTCGGATTCAGTAAAACTGAATTTTCGGAATTAAATTTCGTACCCACTCTACCCTTTTCTTGTGGTGTGCAGATGGTGTGGTAGAGGGACCACCACTCTCCACTTTTTGGCCGTGTCTCCTTGGGGCACACAGGCAAATGAATGGAAGCTTCGAACCCACTTCCTGAACCTTCGTATCCTTCGCTCACACCGCGTCTTCCTCACCGATATGGACGCGACTAGCTGCTCGTGTGGACTGCTGCCGTGTATCTGCGTCATGGGCGGCGACGACGACGCGCTCGACGTCGACGTCGTCTCGTCTGCGCCCTCGTTCTCGGCCGCGTCGCGGTTGCGCCGCCTCGTGGCTGCGAACGCGACGACGCAGTGCATGAGCTGCATGTTCCTGCCGTGCATCTGTCCAGCCGACGACGAGACGGAGCCTTCTCACATGGGTCGCGACGCGTGCGTCGACCCATCGGTCGTGAGTCCATCTGGCACGGACGCGTTCCCCGAGCAACCCGAGCTGCTCCAGGAGAATCAAGACGCGATTGGCCGTGTGCTGCTCACAACCGCTGGAAGCATGGGTAACCACGGTGATGTATGGATCGCGCGCGAGATCAAGCGCCACTTGCGTCCCCACCAGGTGCAAGGCGTGCGGTTCTTGTACGAGAACGCGGTCGCGAACCAAGGCTGCATCCTCGCGGATTATATGGGCCTCGGCAAGACGCTCCAGGTGATTGCGGTGATTTATTCATTTATGACCGACGAGCTACTGCGCCAGCAGGCAGCTGTCCAGGAAGAAGATGACGGAAACGAGGAAGACCGTCACGCAGGATCACGTTCAGCGACCACTACCACGCCGCCCACGACAATGGTGCTTTGCCCTGCGATCTGTATTCCGAACTGGCAGTCCGAGTTCAAGAAATGGCTCAGCGCCGAGTCACTGGCGAGACTTCCAGTTTTTGCGTTTGATGCGACGGCGGGCAAGGGTACCACGGCATCCCGTGTACGACTCCTTCAAAAGTGGAAGCGTGAGGGCGGCGTGTTGCTCATGGGGTACGAAATGTACCGCAGTTTGCTCAACCCAACGCTGGCCACGACTACAACGCTCGACCGAGACTCAAATATTCAAGTGTGCACGCGAGTGAGTACGTCCACGATGGAGGTCACACACGCAGCGAGCACGAAGATTCAGAAGTCGGCCAAGGAGTTCCATCGCTTGCTGTGTGATCCTGGAGCGGACATGGTTGTGCTTGATGAAGGCCATCGACTGAAGGACCCAACGTCACTGCTGTGCCAGAGCGTTGCCAAGATCCAGTCGAAGCGCAGACTTGTTCTCACAGGATATCCGGTTCAGGTAGTGTGATTCAGGCCAGGTCTTTTTTTTTCATCTGTGCCTTCTGACGGACGGATCTGCCTCTTGTATTCGTAGAATTCATTGTCCGAGTACTGGTGCATGGTCAACTTTGCGCGTGAGAACTTTTTGGGCTCATACGATGCTTTTCGTTCTCAGTACGAGCGACCGATCGTCGAGGGCAATCATGATCGAGCAAAGGAACTGATTCACAAGTTGAAAGGTGTTGTGCTGCGCCGTGGGCAGACCTTGTTGAAGAAACAGCTACCGCCCAAGAGCGAGTGGATCTTGTACTGTAAGCTCTCGCCGTTGCAGCACCAACTATACACCGACTTTTTGAGCTTTTACAGCGAGTCGAGCTCGGGCAAAGCGACTGCAGATCTCCTCACAGCCTACGCGGCGCTCCTGCAGGTCATGAATCATCCCGACATTATTCACCAGAAGCTATCGCTCGATGAAAACGAACTGCTTGATGACGAAGACCTCGATGCTTCGATTGGCTCGGTGGCTGCAGATGATGAGAGCATTGGCTGGGCGTGGGAATCGGAGGAGAAGCTGCAGGAACGGCGCCTGCAGGCAGCTGAGCAGCTCCGCAAGCGTCGACAGAAGGTGTTGGACCGTCAGCGTTCATACGAGTGGGCTCGCGCAACGATTCTTGGTGAGGAAAACGGGCCAGTCTCAGGCAACGGCGGCCCTCGTCGACGTAAGCTTCCGCGCTCCGAGTCAGCGATCAGTAAAGAGCTGCAAAATCCTATCAACATCGAGTATCAGTCAATGGTGCTTGAGAACAGTGGCAAAATGGCAGTGCTAATGGGGATTATCGAGGAAAGCTTCGCTCTTGGAGACAAGGTCGTCGTATTCTCACAAAGCGTGCCGACGCTCAAGGTGATCACGGATTTTTTGTTGGCAAGCAAGCTGAATCCGAACGATACCTGCGACACGAAGCGCAAGATTCAGCCAAAGCCGTCCCGTCGCAAGGCCCAACCGTCGCGTCGTGACCCCGCTGGTATCTTGCGTAAGAAGAGCTCTACTGGTGCAAGTGGTGGGAAAAGTGAACGAGCCAACGCTGGTGCCGAGAGCGACGCCCACAATCAATGGTTCCTTCAGATTGACGGTGGGACGACCGGCGCGAAGCGAATGGAATATATCCAGGCATTCAGCTCGCCATCGAGCGCAGTCAAGTTGCTGCTTGTGTCGACGCGCGCTGGTGCAGAAGGTATCAACCTGCACGCTGCAAATCGGCTCGTGCTGTTTGACGTGAGCTGGAACCCATCGAATGACCACCAGGTACATGGGTTCATTTTCGTGCATGTCACAGATTGCTCCTGGACTAATGCGGATCGTTTTGTGCTCTTTTAGGCGATGTGTCGTTCGCACCGTATCGGTCAGGCAAAAGACGTGCATGTGTACCGCTTGGTGAGCACGGGCACGATGGAGCGCATGATTTACGAGCAGCAAATGAAGAAAGTCAACCTGTCGACCAACGTCGTCGACAACAAGCAGCCGCAACTCGGCATCGGAGTGTCCGACACGAACGCGTCCGGCAACGATGCTAGTGCCACCATCAATGGGTTCCTACACCCTCCATCGACCTCGTCGAAGGCTCTCCAGGTCGACCCGGCGCTGATCGCTGACGACGCCGTGTTGGTGGAGTGCGTGGCCAAGTCGGGCCAGTGGCTGGTACGTTTGAATCGTGTGAAGTGCTCGACCGGCGACTAGTGAGACTGACTCAATGTGTGTTGCAATAGGCGGACATTGTGCCAGCGCATGACGTGGACGACGAGGAGCCCGCGGACGAAGAGGAACTCGAGACAGTAGTTGCAACCGAGTGAGACTTTCAGTGGATCAGATCTCAACTCCGAGTGTTGGTCGTTGGCAGATTACGGGGCTCGGAACCTGGAAATATGAGAGAGCACGTGTCTCAGAACCGAATATTTCGGAAACATTTCCGCGTGTCCTATCTATTTCAGCCAATTGAGCATTTTCAACGTGTATTTTAGCCAATCCAAACCATCGAAAACCGTGAAGGCTTCAGTCGGCAACACGGCCTACCATCATGCGGAAGAGTCTCACCTTCTTCGAGCTCACTTTGCATTTCCCCCTACCTATCTACTGCGCCCCCCATTATGGATGCGCGTACCGTCGGTGTGGACGTGACGTTCCACAAAGAAGCGCGCCACGTGACCGACGCCTCGCGTGCCCACAAGCGCAGCAATGCACGCGTACGGTACTACGTGGAGCTCGTGGTGGGCTCGCCCCGCGCGAGCCACACGCGCTTGGGCTTTAGCGGCACGTTCAAGGCGCTGCTACGCCTCCACGGCGCGTTGGAAGCGCTATTTGACGCGCACCACGCACGCGTCCCGCGCGAGTCGATCTCCAGCGCCACGTCGGCGTCCTCGGCGAGCTCGTCAGCGTCACGACGCCGGCGTGCGTCCACGGCCGAAAGCGGCGAGCCATTGCCGACGATCGTGCCGTTCCCGACCAGCCATGCGCTGCTCGTGAAGCTGCAGCCGCGCCAGCAAGTGGAGAGCGACGCCAAGGCGAGTGCACGCTGCGATGCGCTGTTCGCGTACTACTCGCAGCTGTTCAACTCGGACGAGCGCGAGTTGTTTCTGGATTACATCCAACGCAGTGCCGAGCGGTACGGCAAACTGCCGCCGTCGGACAACCAACTCATGCATGACCAGCAGGAGAGTCAAGAGACAGAGGGGACGTCGAAACGTGGGTTCTTGAAGAAGTTGTTTGGTGGACTGAAGCGACACGGCGACGTGGCAAGTGACGAGGCAGAGATGCCGCGGAGCCAGCGGCAGCGCGCGGCCGTGTTGGACGCCAAGCTCGAGTTCGCCGCACCGGTGCATGTGACTGCGAAGAAGACGCGACGGCAAATGTGACGAGAAGTCGCTATGGACAGGACGCGAAGGGCTCGCCCATGTGTACTGTACGTGCAAAAAAAAAACGTCGAAGAGAAGTATGCCTTTTGTATTATTCTTCACTCGCCGCCAGTATCGCTGAAGTCTGAGTCGTACGCTGACGTGGGGTCCTTGAGATCTGTCTCTAGTGCAGCTGCCTGGGCGGCCATGCTGATAGCGTCCTGATGGGCAATGATACTCGCTAGCGAAGACGATCCGGAGGACGATGGAGGACCACTGAGTCCACTGTGCGAAGGAACAGAACTGCCGCTGCTGCTGGAACGACTGAGTGAGGCGTCACTGGCGATATCGTCGTCAAGATATCGGTCAGACGGGTCCACGATCTCTGGCCTCGGAACTGAGTCGTGGTCCTCTACCATGCCGTCGGGTGCGACCACTCGCGTCTCATCCAGGTTGCCATCGGTTGTGACCGCTTGAGTCTCATCCACTTGACGGGTTTCTTCCTCGTCCACTTGCTTCTCCTGTTGCTGCGTTAGTGCCTCGTCGTAGAGTTGGACGGCCCGTTCCTCCTGCTGTTGAACAGAAATCTCCGTGGTTTCGAGGGGCTGAATCTGCTCTCCTACGCTGTCGGATGACTCTGATACTCGAGGTACTACAGCCTCGTCGGAGAGCATTGCAGCCATCGTATCAGATCCGAAATCCACAGAGTTTTCTTTCGCAGCTTGGTCTATTCGTTCGTCAGCCTTCTCCTCTTCTTGCTGGTCATCTGGAGCAGCAGTGGAAGCGGCTTCCTTCAGTTCGGCATCCATGTCATCTTCGTCTCCGTACCACCGAACTTGCTTCTTGGCTTGTGCACCAGCGCCGCGTGGGGTCTCCGCCTTTTTCAAAATAGTTGCTGGATTTGATTCCAGCGACGAACTTACTTCGTCCACAGTGCTGGGGATCGTTGTCGAAGGGATCGAAAGCAAAGTGTTGGTCATGTCTTCTCCAGTATCCTCGTCGTTGCACTCAGGCGAAGGCAGCTGTTTGAACGTCGGCATCGGTGTCGGTCGCCGATGCTTTAGAGGCGAGGACAGCTTTGTTGACGACGATCTCATGGACTCTGTCGGGCCTCTTAATGTATGGATCTCCGCGAGCATCTCAGCAAGGGATTGCGTTGTGTCAGCACGGCTATCGCCACCACGAGGGGACCGAGTTGACGGAGCTGGCGACGCCACAATACGAGGCGATTTGGCCATTGGGCTCTTCCGTGGCTTGTGTGAAAATCTACCCGACGATCCTGCGACGCTTTGGTCGTACGCTCGCTTTTTCTGTTCGAGCGCGAGCTTGTGTTCGAGCTGCTCGACTGTGGCCTTGAGAAATAGTGTCTCGTGCTCGAGTTTGCGTCGTTCGTGGTCGCTACGCTTGAGTTCTTGGTGCGATTTTGCGATTTGCGAGCGCAGATGTGCGTCTCCGGCCTTGAGCTCAGTAATTTGATGTGCGTATACCTGGATGTCTTCGCTCTGTGCGGACAGCGCCTCGTTGAGTGCAGCGTTTTCAGTATGCAACTGCTCGATTTCTTGTTCCATCTCGAGCAGCCGCGTGCTTCTCATGCTCGCCCGCAGTGCTTGCATTGTCTCCTCGTACGATGCGACCAGTTGTGTTTGCTGCGCTAACTTGTGGCGCAGTTTCTGCATCATCGCGTGGTGGTGGCGCTCGCGCTGAGCCATTTCTCGCTGTAGCGATGCGTCGGCTCCACCACTCGCACTGCCACTTCCCAAACTGAGGCTATGACCGTGGAGCAGTCCGTCGATTTTCTTGTCCTTCATGGCCACAATCTCTTCAAGCCGCCGGACGCGTGCCATCGCCTTTGTGCGTTGCGTCTGTTCATGCTGCAAAACTGTACGTAAGTCTGTGGTGACATCCACAAGCCGATGGTACTCGTGTTGCAGCTCTGCTTCTTGGAACACGCGAAGTCGGCTCTGGATCACGGATGTTGCGGTATGGGAGGACAGAAGACCGGTTCCTCCTCCTCCTCCTCCTCTCCCGCGTGTAGCAGAGTCGCTGTACAGCGCGCGAATATGGGCACTCAGCGGCTCCGCACTGCTGGTGGTCCGGGGACTTTGCCGTTTTCGTCTCAGTCCCGCACCGCTGGACGCTGTAGATGGACGAGCGGTGTGTGGTGCACGTGGGACGGGGACCCCTTGGGGAGGAGAATTCCCCGAGTTCATTCGCGGCCGAGCACTTGCTGGGCGGGTGGGTATACGGTGCGTTTGCTGCTTGGTTGCCGACGGCTGCTGCTGGGAAGCTATGATGGAGCTGAGATCCAGCGGTGTGACGGGGTTCGCGGTCGTGACCATATAAAACTCGGGCGACTCGGATGGATACGGCCGGAGCGTGCGTGCCGACTGGGGTCGCGATGCTGCTTTTCTAACGACAAGCAACGCACGCGGTCAACAAAACTTGTAGTGTGAGAATTGCAATGGAGAGGCCCCGTACCGTTGGATCTCCGCCAGGTACGCTTCATACGAATCGAGATCAATCTGCAACAGCAAAAAATCGCGTCGTATGAGCTCTAGATCCTGTCGAGGCATACGTTTCTCCGCCCAGGGAATCGCACCTCGTCGTCGTCTGCGTCGGCGTCATCGTCATCGACATCCACGTCATGCGTTATCCCAAGACCTTCAGTTTGACGAGCGAGTGGTCGAGCTGGCGGCGGGCGGCTTGGTGGCACAGGCGCGGGGCGATTCCGTGGCGCAGACATGGGGCGTTTTGCCATTTTCAGCAAAAAGCAAATCGCCCACGGAGAAAGCTCGGTGCTTGTCCGTGTCGGGGAGGCCCAGCACACGAGTGAAGCCATTTTTATCACAGTTGATGTCGTAGTTGATGTTGATGAGAACCATCACTCTAGGATGACAGTGATCTAAATTCATGAACGATCCGAAGCGCTGTACGCGGGGCCCTGATGCTAGTGGCTGGACGGCTCGAACCGGTGCTGAACGAAGTGAACGTTATCCTGTAATTGTGGTGGTTTCTTTCCATTGTCTCATTCAGGCTTCCATTTCGTTGGGTGATCTTAAGTATAACGAATGGCTACAGTTTGCGTTGCTTTGCGTTGCGATCCTCACATTTGCTCTACGTGCGCCACTTGCTGGTCGACGGGGAGGAAAAAGAAGACGCGCGTCTGGTCAGAGACGAGGGCATCGTTCCCAGTGCTGAGCCGTGAATACTTCCGGTGAGTCTGGCTGCTGACGATGTGGTTGCGGTAGTGGTGGCCGTCGTGACCGGATACCGCGTCGTCAGCGCTGCGGATGCTGCAACCGAGCTGCGCATGAGCTCCATCTCGACGTTGAAGCGCATAGTGCTCTGTGCTCTGACACGCTGCTGAATGGGCGAGAGACTGCGTCCATCGCTCGAGGTGTGGGGTGTGGTCGAGGAGGGTGTTGGCTGGCCGGCTGTCGTCGCGTGGAGAAGGCGTTGGTGGGCCTCCACGAGCTCAGCACTGCGAAGTCCGTGGATGGCAGCTGTCGGAGGTGGCGGAGCCGGGAGCGGTGTCTCTGCTGACGAGGAAGGCGACACGATCTCAGCCGACCCGGCGTGCTTGAGTAACCGATTCGCCACAGCCGAGGATGGCAGCACTGCTTGAGTTGGAGGAGTTGAGGAACCATTTGGGAGGGCCGACTGGACGTGCCACCGCGGATCGTCCCCCATCTCGGTGGGCTCCCTGATGGGGACCATTTGCTCGTCTGACGGGAGCTCCCCCGATTGTTGAGTCTCCTCACGGTCCTCTTGTCGACGAGTGCTCGGCTGTGGGGCACCTTCCTGTCCATTTTCTTGCAGACGTGCGAGCCGTTGCTGGTGGTTGGCCTTGAACAGCGTGAGCGCTTCAATGTTCATGGCCGACACGCCACGCAAAAACACCTGTCGCAGATCGCCCTCGAGCTGCTCACGGCCGTGCTGTGCGGCCGAGGCGCTCTCCCGAGCGGCCTGCAGCTCGTCCCGAAGCTGCTGCAGTTGCGTTTCATAGTCGGACTTGATTGATTCAATAGCTCGGCTGTGGTCGTCTCGCTGGGTCTGTAGTTGCTTCTCGAACGCAGTCTGCTGTGTCTGCAGCTTCCACTGCTGCAGCACGATCTGCTGTGACTGCTTCTTCTGGAATTGGCTCGCGAAATGCTCTTGCGTGCGTGCGTGCTGCTTGAGCTGCCAGTAGGATTTCCATGCTTGGAAACTCGCAATCACGCGCCATCGACTTCGCTGAGGTCACCAGCAAAGAGGTCAGTCGAGAGACTCACACCATCCACGAGAGAGAATCTCTCACCTCGCGTTGCTTCCACTTCATCATCAACCGCGTGGCTCGCTCGAGTGTTTGAGTAGCTTCACGATTCTGCAGCTGTTGGGTCTGCGTGTGCGTCTGTAACTCGTCCAGTTGGGTCTGCAAGAGAGCGACGCGGTTCGCGTGGGCGGCCTCGAGTTTGCGGCGCTCGAGCGTCGCCGTTCGCTCGTGGCGTGAAGTGGTCTCTCGCACGGCGCTCAGAACGGTCAGACGCAGCTGCTCTTGGGCTAACACAATCGTCGACTCGAGATCCGCGAGATCGACCACGGAAGTGGCGGACTGGAGACTCGTACCAGAGACCGTGAGACGGCTCTCGTCCGCTTTGTCTTCATTTGGCGAGGCGATGCCCGAGCGTCGTGGCCGCGTCACGGGCGACGCGAGCGATCGTCGCCTGGACGATTTGAGTGACGCCGCGGTCAGCGGCAAGACAGCTTTGTGGGGCGTGGCTG
>JAADVY010000891.1:0-11572 GCA_023336035.1 Pythium plurisporium
AAGAGCGACGACATGAGCGATCTCATGAATCGCTTTGGATGTATGGACCACAATGTGATGGAACACGTTGAGAAGTGGGAGATTTACGCTCCTGCAGATAGTGTGTTCACCACGGACGACGAGCTCACGGAGCCCAGCGACGACGAAGTGCGGTATTGGCTGGAACGGACCCATCAGAAGGCGTGCAACCACTGCCACTTGTGGCACGAGAAGCTGCTGCGGTGTTCGCGCTGTGGGAATGCGTTCTACTGCTCACGCGAGTGCCAAAAGGGAGCGTGGAAGCTGCACAAGCAACTCTGCGGCAAGACTGCCGCGGAACTGGAAGCCCAAACCGCCCAGTAATTCCATTTCTTTTCATGACCGGTGCTCATTTATTCGTATTAGTTGTACCCTTTCGACATTTCTTACTACACATAGATCGCGTTTTAGCACTCTGCTATCCGAGACGACATTGGTAAGTGCATCTGGTTTCCATCTTTGGAGTCGTGACCTCGCCTCTCGCAGACTTGCAGTGCGAGGTTTAGACTCCAGTTTTCCTCCTTGAGCGCATTGACTTGGGTCTGAAGCTCCTCTTGGGCATACATCATCCGCTCGTACAGCGCCTGTTGCTGCTCTATAGCTGCCTTGGCTAACGACTCTTGCTCGTTCGCCACCGCTAGCGCGTGGGTGATCGAATCGAGCTGCTCACGCAAGGCAGCAATCTTCTGCTTCTGCTTGGCTATCTTGTCTTCTAGTCGTTTTTTCTTAAGCTGTTGCTTGGGGGAGGATCTCGAATCATCCGTAACTGTGTTCAGCTGATCGAGATCGTGTTGGGTGTGTGGCTTGTACTCACTCGACGATGACGATGATGACGACGAAGAAGATGGAGCAGGTGGTTGCTGAGTTTGGCGTCGGCTTCGGAGCCGTCTCAACTCGAGATCGCGCTGCAGCATTTCCGCCGAGTGGCGCTCCATCATGTCACGTATTGTGTGCTCATGATCAGCCGAGATTCTCGATTCTTGTTCGACAAGCTGCCTCGCTGCACGTTGCTCCAAGGCGTACGTGCGTCGATCAAGTTCTTCACTGATTGCTCGTTTCTCTTCCTCAAGTTGATCCAGCTCAGCTTGGCGAGCTTGCTTGTCGGCCTCAAGCTTTTTGTTGCACTCGTGGAGCACCACTATCTGCTCTTGATCCACGGAATGCTGCTGCTCGAGCTGAGATATCCGCCCGCGTATTTCCGACAGCAGAGAGACATTTTGCTCAAGCTCCGTGCCTTTTGCTAGACACTCTGATCGGGTGACTTCAAGCTCTAGACCAAGGCGTCGAACCTCACTAGCCATCTCACTTTCAGCTTTTTCTGCTTCGTCAATCTGTTGCTTTCGCTCGCTCATTAGGATCCTGAGCTTCTTCTCGAGCTTCTTCTTTTCCTTTACGGATGCTGCTTGAGTTTCTTCAAGAGCAGTTTGGAGTAGGTGGACTTGCCTCTCTGCTTCGAGTTTCGCCGCTTCCAAGGCTGTATGTTTGCCGTTGACTTGAGCAATTTCTGACACTTGACGGTGCAGCATAGTCTCCAACTCCGCAATCCGTGTCTTTTGATCAAGCTCCGAGCTTCGCAGCGTCGCTACTTCCTGTCGCCCAGACTCGATTGTCTTCTCGAGCTCAGATATTCTCATCGACCACTCGTCGTTGCGCGCACCCAGTTGATTCTTCAGATAGGTCGCCTTGCTTGACTCTTCAACCAGCTCTCCTCGGCATAAAGCCAAGGCTGCTTCCAGCTCTGCCTTATCTTTATACCACTCGGTCTGTTCGTCATTCCACATGGTTTCTTTTCGTTTCCATTGCGCTTGCTTTTCAGCCCATTCGACCCCGAGTTCAGTGTTCCATCGGTCCTTGTCTGCCTTTAGCCCGGCAATTTCTTCGACCAAACAGGTGTTGTGCTTCTCCAATCTGCTCGCTTCGTCCATCCATCGAGACACCTCGATCTTCATCTTGCTCAGCTCATTGACCAATCGAGCCTCGCCTTCTTTCCACTTGATCTGCTTCGACCGCCAATCTCGTTCTTCCTCACTGATGCGAGCATTCATAGACGCAAGTGACTTCTCTAATGCACCATTGGCTTCCTGAAGCTGTTTGACCTGAATGTCGAGTTCACGGATCATTGCATCTTTGTGGTCAACGACAGCCTTAGCTTCCAGCATGGCAGTTTCGAGACGAGCGGAGAATTGCTGAAGAAGCAGGCGTTCATTGCTGGCCTTTGCAGGAGATCGAGCGTTAGCTCGTTCTTGCATGGCGAGTTTCATGGCTTCCACCTGAGTCTGCAGGCTTTCGAGAGTTTGCTCTGCGTCATCGTATTTGGTCTGCATTGTCTCAAGCTGAGCTCGAAGTGCCTTGTTTTCGATATCACGTGCCTTCACTTGTTTGTCATGTTCAACGACCTGAAAGCTCATTGTTTGACTGAGCTTCGATATTCGTTCGACGCACTTCTTCTTCACAGATGTTTCGTGCTGCAATGATTTCTCCATATCTCGATAATGATGTACGATAACCTCCAGCTTCTCGAGCAGTGTCATCGTCTCAATTTTGTTCTTCTTCGATACAATAGTACGTAGCACTTCGTCCACTCTCGCATGCATCGTCTGCGTATTTGCCCCGTGGCTAGTGCGGATGGGTTCACTAGCGTTGGCAGGCTTCAATGGAGGAGGCATTTTGACTGGCACTTGTCTCGAAGAGCTTTTCACTGACTGGCACGCTTGGCGAAGTCGCTCAGATAATCGATCTGACGCATTTTGTGGTCGAGTTTTAGTCGTCGAATTGCTCGATGTCGACGAGCTACAGAGAAAATATGATCATGTTATGACACGGTGTCAGAAGGCAACTGGATGGAAGTACCCACATTGGAGAACCAAGGAGCATGAGCAAGCGGTCTTGATTTTCAGGCTCGTCATCGAATGGCTTCACCTCCGGGTATGCCGGTGCCACTGAGAATGCGTCGACCTCGCATACCTCAGCAATGCTCTTGATTTCTTTTGCTTTGCACGCATACAAGAGGGCTTGGATCGCCTGTCATCAATAAAAAATCGTCAGCAACTGCTATTACGATTCTGTGCATGGTCTCGCACTACAGACCTCTTGGTGTTTCCTTGTCGATGTGTGGATCGACACAATCTGATATGTACATGACTCGTTGCCCAAAGCCCATCCACACCATTTACTCAATGTCTTGTTCACGGGAAAATGAGTCTCAGCAAACAGTGCGGGCTTGCCAACTTCATCATCTGCGTGCGAGGGTTCGATAATGGTGTTCCTATGGATATCCACGAACCATACTCGGCTACGTCGAATCATGCCGGACTTCGTACGGCTCTCCCCAAGCAGCATACACACGAAGTCGGTGGTCGGGGTCGTTTCATCGGCCTGGGTGCATCGATCAAGTGCACGCTTGTACGCTGTGATGGCCTCAGTGGCACTCTCGACTCGCACGGCCCGTGACAAGAACGTCTCGACGCCGATGTTGTGCTCATCAACGGGATCACACGTGAATGGTTCGTCGGTGAACGCATCCACCATCGATCCACCGTTTTCATCCTCGTCGCGTCTCGTAAATGCAGCCGACAGCAGCACTTGCCATTCGTGATACTCTACCATAAAGTCAGTCATCTTCCCCCGATCGTAGAACAAGCATCCACACAACGTACCAGACAAAACAGCCAACACCCTCTCGATCGCCAACTCGATCAATCCCTTGGTCATGCTCGTACCATCTTGGCCACCGTGCATTGTGAACGACTTGCCCGTACGAGCCGCTCCCGTCGCCACGACCGTCATGGCCGTGCCTTCTTGGACAGCTATCCCCACGGCGTCGGCGAGCGACTGCTCAAAGATCTGTGCATTCGAATGGCGCGCATCGAAAACCTGCTCAAAGCTGATACTCGCGACGCCCGGCGACATGTCGCTGTGCTCGAGCCGCACGCTGGTCGCGCTCGTGCGACGCACGCCCACCACGCCGTTTCGGGAGGGCGAGCTTGCGTCGCTTGTATCTCGCGAACCACTGGACGGATCGGCGGCATCGTCGCACAGACGGATGAGCACGTGAGCGCTCTCCATATTGACACCCTACACAGCTTCCTTGAAGCCCCCGACGCCTCTATATACACGCGCGCGCGCGACACCTTGCGGCCTCCCGACCCTCAGCGAAAACTTTCCTTCGACCTCTCCAAGGAAACCTGAGGGGAAAGCCACACGACAATCACTCTTTGTTGACTTGTGTGGACCACATCACATGACAAGCGGTGGGTGATGGTGGCCGTAGCGTCCTCTCTCTCTACAGTCGGTGACGCCGAGTCGGTGATTCCGCCCCACCCTTCGCTGATGAGACAATCACGTCGGCGTCATCAACGGTCTTGACCTTCGAAAGGAAGCCGCTTCATCCCTCGCAATCACTTCCTCATTGCTTCCCCTCTCTCGACACGCAGACGCGTTTAGACCCATCATGTTCGGCTTCATTGGACGCGCGTACCACACGTACAAGGTCGAGTTCGGCCTCTCCATGCTCAGCGCCGTCGAAGTGACCATTTTCAGTACGCTACCTTTTGGCTATTGTAACCAGCGGGACTTGGGGGGTCTAACCACGTGCTTTCTCTTCTGTGTAGACGCGTTTCTGTTGCTGATCGTCAGCGTGGCGGGCTACTCGATCTACAACGTCGGCAACGCCGTCGCGGGCTTCCTCACCAACTAAACGGCGAGCGAACACGGGAGCGATAGACCTTCGAAACGGACGGATCGATCCTCCACCCACACCCCACCCACACACCCACACACAGAGATCATCGGGCCTGGTTGGGTCGCCGATATCTTGGATTTTATGCTATGGTTTTACTTACGCGTTGTGCGACAATAGACTCGATATGGATACGCTCTCTCGTGGTGGCTAGCAAGGTCTATCTTTTTGTTCTTTTGTAGGGAACGAAACTCGGGATTCGGGTATGTCAGCAAGCTGATCTGGTCTCGAAGGGACTAAACTTTAGAAACACAGTCCTGCAGAATGGGGCGAAGCACCGTTCGCGAATAAATAGCCATCGCCGTGGGAGGCCTCGTGATCTCCATGGGTGCTATTCTTACATGAGCGACAGGAGCGACCCGCTCCCCATCCAAGTCCACGTCGGCGTGCGTCCGGAAGGATTCATCGCCCACGCCCACAGAAGAAGACGTCACCCGATCGACCAAGCGCGAGAACAAGCGTTAGACCATGGACGACGTCGACGACTTTGAGTGCGACGACTTTGACAGTACGTTTCGGAGCGGTCTATAGTATTATCGAGAGCAGTGGTCTAACCGGTAGTGTGTGTGTGTATGGGACGCACCTTGTAGAGACGCTCAAGGTGATCGTCGTGGGCAACGGCAATGTGGGCAAGACCAGTATGACCACGCGGTACGCCAAGGGCCGGTACACGGGCAACTACAAGAAGACCATCGGCGTGGACTTTATGGAGAAGCGGCTCGAGCTGCGCGACCTGGGCGAGACCGTGAACCTCATGATCTGGGACACGGCCGGCCAGGAAGAGTTTGGCGCGCTCACGAGCCGCTACTACAAAGGCGCCGGTGCGGTGATCTACGTGTTCTCCACGACCGACCGCGCGTCGTTTGACGAGCTGCCCAAGTGGCAGCGCAAGGTCGAGGAAGAGTGCGGCCGCATCTCGCAAGTGCTCGTGCAGAACAAGATTGATCTCGCGGACCACGCGGCGATGTCGAGACGCGAGGTCGAGGAGATGGCCGACGACATGCGGATTCGCCTGTTTCGCTCGTGTGTGCAGGACAATGTGAACGTGAAGGAGGTGTTTGAATTTCTCTGTCGCCAGTACCTGAGGAAAGGCGCCCCCAGTGACCAGGCCGTCGCGGATATCTCGACGTTGAGTGAGGCAGCGGCGGCCGCGGCGATCAAGGGATCGCAACCGTCGCCATCGTATGAACGGCGATCGAAGGGCACGCGGGAGGCGTCGGATGCATCCGACTCGGGCTCGACAATCTCGGAAGGGAGACGCTCGTCGCCGGCGCCGTCGCCCACTTCCCAGCGTGAGCGCGATCGCGAGCGTGGTCGTGGAAGTCGCGACCGTGATCGAGATCGGGACAGAGATCGCCACAGGCCACACCGTCGTGACGAGTATGATGACGAGTACGAAGAGGACCACCGCGGTGGTCAACGCGGGAGCGCTCGTCGGGATGATCGCCAACGAGGATGGGACCGCGATGAACGCACAGATCGTGACCGCGAGAGGCGATCAGGGAGCGAGAAAGAGCGCGATCGGCCACGCGACCGAGACCAAGATCGTTATCGCGAGCGAGACAAGCGCTCAAGTGACCGCGACCGTGATCAGGGCCGGGATAAGGGAAGAGAGCGTGACCGTGACCGTGACCGTGATCACCGGGACCGAGAGAGCGAGCGTGACTTTGACCGCACTAAAGGCCGCCAGAGAGACCGCGCTCGTGATCGTGACGACCGTGGTGACCGCAGTGGCCGTGATCTCGAGGATCGTGAGCATCGGAGTCGCGATCGAGAGCGCAGACGCGATGACGGTCGCGACCGAGAGGAGGAACGAGCCAAGGAAGTGCCCAACGACCGAGGGGTCGGGCGTGGTCGTGATCGTGACCAGTCGGACGGAGATCCAAGTTGTGCGGATCAGGAGGAGCGAGGTAGTGAAGCGAGTAAGGTCGGTCGTCCGAAGAAGAATGATTCGGAACGCGACGACGGACAGCCGCGCCGTGACGTTCCTAGTAGCGGGCGTTCACCGAAAGACGTTGACCGCAGACGCGAGAAGGGATCACCTGCCAAAGAGGCAGCCGTGCGAAAGACCGAAGCGGATGCAGGAGGCGTCTCTTCTCAGCCACGTCCTCAGGATCCGGAGGGACGGGAGCGAGACTCTCGTCAGAACTCGCGATCGATGCGCGAATCTGAGCAGACTGATGCGAAGGACAAGAAGAGCGCGAACAGCCCACATAATGAGAAGTCTTCCGACCACCAGCCCCCGAAGACGTTCGACAAGGCAACATTGCGAGCGCAGCTTCGTGAAGGGCAGGATGACTCGGAGGAGGAGAGCGAACTTGGAGCGGGTGCTGGGAAAACGAGCACGGCGGCCTCGGAGTCCTCACGAGTGCAGCCAAGCAAGCGACGCACCAATGGCAAGAAGACGAATCCTCTGCTCCACAAGATGAGCAAGCTCGTCTACGGCTAGCACGCCCGCGCGAACAGCTCCCCAGCCGGAGATGCTTGTCATCGTGGTTCGCCTCTCTATGATAAATCAATATGAACATTTACTACATTCTGACGTTTGACCGAGTACATCACACGTTTTGGTTTAGGAAGGCAGCGAGTCGTCCTTGCGGAACACGCGCTGGTTCGCGTACCGCGGCCAGCTGAGGTGCTGCGCGTGCGTGAGGTGGTCTCGTAGTAGCCCAATATTGGTCCGCACACTGGGCTTGAGCTTGCGTTGCAGTCCCGAGTCGCTCGTGCCTGCACTATCAACTTGCAGCATCGGCACGGTCATCTCCCAGGGAAAGTGGACGGGCCCCGTGAGCAGCCGACGCGTGAACCGTGTGAGCTGAGCGCTGGAAATGGGAGGTGGAGCGTCCAGCAGCTCACGAGCGGCCTGTAGCTCGGCCTCATGCTGTGGTCTTTGACGTGCGAGTACGACGGGCTTCAATGGCGCAGGCCCGTCCATGGTTTCCGGTGTCATGAACCGCCGTCGCAGCTCGCCAAAGGAACGCACCGGTGGCCGTCTTTGCTGGTCCGGAGAATGGCCATTGTTGCCTGCTCGCGAGGCCGTACGCAGTGCAAGAGGCCACGGCGTTGACGGCTCGAGGATCTCTTCGTCGTCGAAGCTGTAGATGGACTCGGCGTCGGAATCCTCCGATCGTGTCGTCATGGGCGCGCGCACGCGAGTGCTGTGGCTCGAACTCGGGCTGTACTGTGTGCTCGTGCCGCTACTCGCGGTGAACGGTACGGCTCGCCGGCTGCCCGGCGTACCGAACGGGCTTCGCGTGTGCGTGCTGCCGCTTTCCACTAGCACTCGCCGTGGCCCAGCCGTTCCAGGTTCGCTCGGGTCTTTCTCCTCGGGTGGTTTGACGAGATCTTCGACACCGCGATGCCGCCATTTCTTGGCGAGGTACACGACGCTGCGTTTGTCCTCGTTGATCGCACTCGCACTCGCACCGTGGTCCAGCAGTACCCGCGTCGCGACTTCGTTGCCGCTCATGGCCGCAAAATGGAGCGGCGTGTTGAGCTTGAGGGACTTGGCATTCACGTCGGCGCCACGTGCGACGACCTCTTCCAGGAGCCCGCGATCACGACAGAACGCGGCGAGGTAGTGGAGCGGGCAATGGCCCTGGCGGTTTTGGTGGGCCGGGTTCGCGCCTGCGACGAGTAGCACGCGCACGATCTCGAGCTGGCCGCCGAGACAGGCCTGCAGTAACGGCGTCTGGCCGTCCATGTCGACACTATCCACGATCGCCCCGGCCTCGAGCAGCGCCTTGACGATCTCGATCTCCTCGGTCATCACGGCCAAGTGGAGCGAGCTCCACCCGCCTTCCCGTGTCGACGTATTGAGTGCGACGCGGTTGGCGTGGATCAGTGCAAGGGAAACCTCCCGAAAGTTTTTGATGATCGCCGTGTGGAGGCAGTTGTGGCCCGAGTGGTCGTCGATACTATCAAACGTGTCGTTTGCAATGTCGCTGGTGCGGTCCAGCGTGTCCAAGAAGATCTGAATGAGACGGTCAATGTTGAAGCTCTGTCCCAGCGCGAGGTGCAAGGCATTCGCGCCTCTGGCATCGCGGAGATCGGGACGGACGCCCTTTGTCTCCAGCAGCAACCGAAGGCACTTTTCGTGGCCGTTTTGTGCCGCGAGGTGGAGCGCCGTCGCACTTTCCTTCTTGTTGGGCAGATTGAGAATCGCCCATAGCTTCACGATCTCCAGTGACGTGAGGATGGTACGGAGGATCGCATCGTGGCCGTGCATCGCGGCGACATGGAGTAGCGACAGGCCGGCGTTGTCGACCAGCACGAGCACGCCACGCGCCTCAGGCTTGCAGGTGGCCACGAGCATGGTAAAGAGATCGCTGTGGCCCGTCTCCGCTGCGACATGGAATACGCTTCGTGCGGCGTCGTCTCTCGCCGACAGGTCTGCACCCAGCTCCAGTAGGAGTTGGACCAATGCCGTGTCCTTGGCCTTGACGGCGCGGTGCAACGGCGTCTGCCCAAAGCCATTCCGACTCAAGAGGTACTCGTTGCGTACGGTCGGGTCGGCCACTGAGAGCGTCGCCTTGAGGAACGCGACGAGCTTGAGGTCCACGGCCATGTTCCATTTGTCTTTGTCGGTCTTGAGCTGCGCGAGCATGGCAGTCTCCTGCGCGAGCTTTTTCGCCTTGGCGGTCGCGAGCCGCGTCGCTTCGTCTCGACCCGTCGTCGCGAGATAATCTTCCCAGGCCATCTCACGGAACTCGCGGGCCTCTCGCTTTTCGTTTCGCAGCCGCAGCAGACTCTCGGAGCAGTCCGAGACCGAGCTGACGCGGTAGTCGATCGTGGACGGCACGAACTCGCGTTGGAACTGGAGCGCGCGCTGCACTTGGTCCATCGGCACTTGGCCACGCTGCCGTCGCTGCGGGTGCTCGACCATGAGCCGCAGTCGCTCCTCCATGGTCAGTATAGCATTCGGTATCGACAAGTCGGGCTCCATCGCCGACAGCGGCCGTCGGTCGCCCAGGAAGGCGCGATGATCCACGCGCACGCCATGGTGACATGCGAATCACCCCAATCGGGTATTTATATCACCCCCCACCCACTCACCAAAAGACTCATAGCCCTCGAGGCCGGTGGATCTATCCTAGGCTAGGATAGATCGCTAGGATTCCTAGCGATTCCCCTCCTCGCTGTCAAGGGAGGAGGACGCGCAGCCAAGACCACCACCCTCTGCACGCGGTTGCCTCAAGATGGCTACATTTCCCTCGTTTTTTTCCAAAACCTTACAACTTTGGTCATCAAGCAGGCGAGGTTTTTTCCCCACACCTTGAACCTCGCGTTTCTTGCCGTGGCAACATGGCCATCACCAAGAGAGAGAGAGAAAGAGCCAAGAGAAGACTGCTCACACCTCCTTCGTCCACGCGACGCCTGGTGAGCACGTGGCCTAGGATCACGACGACTGAGTGGCCAATCGCCGAGACCAGCAGGCGACCAGCGGTGGGGGTCTAAAACACCTGCAGGAAGGGAGGGGAAAAAAACGAAGGATAGAAAGATCCCGCCATGTGGGGTGCGATCGCGATCTTTGGCTGTCCCCTCCACTACACACGCCTCGTGCGAAGGGTCGGCTCCAACCAAAGGGGCGGGCGATCTTCTGCGTGGACGGCGGAGCGCGCGACCGACGAGACGCGGCAGGCGTCGCTTCGCGGGGACCGCGCGTCGCTTCCGATCGCGATCTTGGGAACGAGCGGTTCTCGTGAGCGAGCTGACCCTTGAGAAAGATCGCGAACGCCCCACGCATGTGCTGGGGGGTCGCGTACGAACGGTGCGCAGCGCGCTCAGGCGGTCGCAGCGGCCTCTGAGGCGGCGCTCCGCAAGCGGTCGCTCTCTCTCTGTGTGGTGGCGAGACCAGAGGGGAAGGCTTTGGGTCAAGGCTGCGGGCAACGAGCTCTTCGAGGAAGGCATTGTTCGATTCTCCCTGTCGAGTGCAAGCCTCCTCGACACGAACGACAACCTAAGGAAGGGATCGATCGATCCACGATGAAGAGCCCGACGCAGTACGGGAGCGAGAACGAAGAGACGTCGTTCATTCGACGCATCGCGGCGCCGGACCGTGCGAATGCCAAGCGCAAGCAGAAGAAGCGCATGGCCGTTGTCGGTGCGACGGTCGGTCTCATCGCGGCCTCGGCGGTCGTGGGCTACGCGGCGATGCGGGAGGGCGGCGCTGCTGTATCCTCGCTGCCGACCGAGAACTTGGAAGCCACGGCCAAGTCGCAGTACGACGACGACACCCCCGACGAGAGTGTCTACCCGACGTTCGATGAGCTTGACCGTAACGGGGACAAGGTCGTCGACGTGAAGGAATACTACGCGTGGATGGAGGACAAGTTGAACTCGGAAGTTGCGATGGTTGAAAATGCCGACATCCCGCAGTCCCTGAAGGACGACTTTGTCGGCAAGATTGAGAAAAACTTTGACTTGCGGGGCCCGTGTGCGCAGCGAGCCTTCACCCGTGTAAGTGTCTATCAGTGGATGGTTTCACTGGGAATTTGGAACCGTTTCTGATCGTTGGTATGGTTGTATGTTGCGGTGAAACAGATGAGGAAGAACAAGCAACCGGTGACGGAGAGGAACCTTCCAACTCTATTGTACACGCTCGAGGAGTTCTGTCCGGTGGATCCGATTCTCATCACCCAAGATTTCCTGAACCAATACACGCCAGCTCCCACCCCGCCGCCGTACGTGGCGCCCACGCCGACTGAGCCACCGTATACCCCAAGCGAGCCGCAGCAGCCGCAGTACCCGAGCGAGCCGCAGCAGCCTCAGTACCCGAGCGAGCCGCAGCAGCCTCAGTACCCGAGCGAGCCGCAG
>JAADVY010000892.1:0-11566 GCA_023336035.1 Pythium plurisporium
GGTCGACCACCCGGAGAAGCTCGTGGCTCTTCAGGCACGAGCCAAGCAGTGGTACCTCAACATGGGCGAGCACCTGCAGGCGGCTCTGGTCGCCAAATCGCTCCGTCACTTTAGATAAGAGACATGTATTTAATTGAAATTCGCGGTATTCAACAAGCGCCATTGGTGACAATGCGTGCTGAGAACCCGATCGTTCCCCTCACGGATCGTCTTGCAGTGTAGCCATATCCTCACTAAAGTACGCATTCGCACTTTGTGGGAGTTTTCAATCCGTATTTACAAGGAATGCTACAGTCCGTGTCTATGTGCCCGAATTCGTGGGGCCTCGAGTCGAGCCAATCACCGTGACGGCTCGACTCTGTGGCCCCAACACAACGAACGAGGAGCTACGCGATCACATTAGCCGAGACCATGGTGCTGCGTGCGATGGGACGCGTGGCGCAAATGAGCACGGCCGTTTCAGGCCCGTCGGCCGCACTGGCCAAGCGCTTCGCCTCGGCGGCGGCGGTCTCGCAGGCGGGTGATGCGTCGCGCTACGACGTGGTGGTCGTGGGCGGCGGCATCGTCGGCTCGGCGCTTGCGTGCCAGCTCAAGTCCAACCCGGTGTTCAAGGGCAAGAAGGTGGCGGTGATCGAGACCGCGGCGCCCGCGCCCGCTGGCCCCGTGGAGGAGGACTCGCCCGATCTCCGCGTGTACACGATCACACCGGCGTCGCGCGCGCTGTTCGAGTCGGCGCAGGTCTGGGACAAAATGCCCGCGACCCACAAGGCCTCGTTCAAGGACATGCAGGTGTGGGATGCCATGGGCGATGGATTCATTCGCTTCAACGCCGAGAAGGCTGGTCGCGAACAGCTCGGCCATGTCGTCGAGAGCAAGGTACTCGTGCGTGCGCTCCATGACCGCATGAACGAGCTCGCCGCGGACGCGTCGGACCCGGAGCCGCTCAAGCTCTTTTGCCCGGCCAAGGTCAAGCACTTTCAGCGTCCCAACAAAGTCTCGTACATCTCGGAAATCACGTTGGAGGACGGCACGCGCCTGAGCGCGGACCTCGTGGTCGCTGCCGACGGCGCCAACTCGATCATCCGCACGCTCACGGCGCTCGGCACGTGGGGCTGGGACTACGACCAACAGGCCGTCGTCGCCACGGTCAAGACCGACGTGGCCAACCACACGGCGTGGCAGCGGTTCTTCCCGACGGGCCCGCTCGCGCTGCTGCCCATGCGCGACGGCTACAGCTCGATTGTGTGGTCGTGCACGCAGGAGATGGCGCAGGAGCTTACGGCGCTGAGCCCCGAGGAGTTTGTCGAGCGTTTGAACCAGGCGCTCTTCTCGCCGTCGTCCGTGCCCGTGCCGCCCGAGTTCCCGGGTCTCCCGGTTCTCACGGAGCTCGCCAAGGGTGTGAACCACGCCGTCAACACGGTCATGGCTGCGGCCGCGCTCACGGATCCGTTCGTCGCACCGCCTAAACCCGTCGAGGTCGTTGGCCGTCGTTTCGCGTTCCCGCTCAAGCTCAAACACGCCACGTCGTACGTCAAGCCCGGTGTTGCGCTCGTTGGTGACTCAGCCCACACGATCCACCCGCTCGCGGGCCAGGGCCTGAACCTCGGTCTTGCCGACGTGACCGCGCTCTCGGACTTGCTCGTGGACGGTGTCAAGAGCGGCGAGAATCTCTCGGACGAGTTCTTCCTCGCCAAGTATGAGGCCGACCGCAAGCGCGCCAACATCTCCATGGCGCTCGCGATGGACGGCTTCAAGCGTCTGTTTGGCCCGACGCCCGACGCGGTCGGCGTCGCACGCAACGTCGGGATGGGCACGCTCAACGCTGTTGAGCCACTCAAGAACCAGATCATGCGATACGCGATGGGCATGTAAGAGACGTTGCCCCGTTCGCATATAGTGTGGACCGCTAGGAAGAAAGCAAATACAAACCCTACCAAAAAGACGTCTATTAGTAGGAGGGGAAGAGGAAGCTGTTGACTTGCGTCAGAGGAATGTCGGCAATTGGCGGTGTCGCAGCGTCGGCGTGGGCGTCCAACGCGTCGTCCTGGAGGAACACGGAGTGGGCATCTGATATGGAGCATGAGTTAGCAGAAGTCAAAAAGGCACAGGGGTTCTCGTTCGATCCAACCAACGCACCCAGCACGGTAGAGTACGCGTCCAGCGTGGGCGTCCACTTCATGTTGACGGCCTTGTACAGCACGATGGAGAAGAGGTAGCTCATGACAATCATAGCCGGCACCGCGACGGCCCAGTGCTTGGACGGCATGTAGGTGAGACCGTAGGATCGTAGTGTCGCGTCGGGCAGATATGCCCACATGAGGAAAAGCACTGCAGTTCTCATCAGTCAAAGCAATCAGTACGAGGTCCTGAATCGCCATCTTCTATTTGACGCACCAAAGAGAACTGTGGACGCGAGCCAGCCAGCGAAGCCCAAGATCTCCATCTTCATGGCGTTGAGTCGTTGGAGCTCTTGGAACGACAGCGTCGTGGGACTGGAGCTCGATAGCGAGCGCTTGCGAGTGACCGCCACGGGCGGAGGAGGAGACGCAGCGTGTCGCATCAGAGGTTGCTGTGGAGCAGAAGGCGGTGCTGCTGGCGTCGGCGAAGCTGCGTGTTTCCGCGGCAGTTTCCTCTCGGACTGCGGTTCAGAAGAGTGACATGCTGGACGGCAGTATGATTGATCAGAGGTTTGACGGCTTCATGATGTGAAGCGGATGCGAAGAACTTCCACCAACGCAATACTCGTATGGACTGGTGTTTGGGGCAAGAAGCTCCGAGTTAGCATGTACAAGTGCAATAGCGTTTACAGTTTAATAGACTCGCTCCTTCACGTGGGAGAATAACCGCGCCCGTCGAGGGCGGAAGAACTGCGTGGCCGAAAAACGATGGCAGACAATAGGCAGGTGTGTAAAACTGGTACAGGAAAACCCGGACTTGAAAGTGATAGTAGGGGGCTGGTATGGTCGACTTCAAATTGAATCATACGAGAGTGATGCACTCCACACTAGTGAGGGTACGGAGGTTGCAGCGTCGCTTGCGATGCACGGCACTTGAGGCTGCAGCCGCGTCACGATACACTGGCGTCGCAACGATAATACCTAAATGAAGAGACGCGGAGACGAGACCTTGCTTGACGAAGATGGCGACGAGGAGCCTGTGCCGATGATCTTGCCACACGACACGATCAGCGACTCACCCGAGCCGGTGACGTCCGTGGGAGACGACGACATCTCGGGGAGACCAAAGTCGAGACTGGGCAGGTCGAAGGCCGCATCCTTGTCGTAGACGTCGTCGTCGTCGCCGAGAATGCAGTCAGTGGTGTAATCCCAAGCCCACTATAGCAAACAAAGCAGCACATTCACAAAAGTCAGTCCAAGGCGGTCTACGGAGTCTGGCAGAAATATGCATCCTGGCTATTCTATTTGGCGTCTATAAGATTGAACAGATCAACACACCTCTTCGTATTTGCGGGTGTCGTACGTGTCCATGTCTTCCATGGCGCATCCGACTTGCGCGTCGGACGGTACCGGCGTGGTGCGGTTGGTGTAGTAGTAGTACTCGGCCGGGTTGCCTTCGTCGTCCTCGGCTTCCAGCATCTCGTCGTCCTCGTCGTGCAGCTCCACCACGTCGTCGTCGTGCTGGTTACTGAAGCTCGCGATGCCGCCCTGCGAGAGCAGCAGCTCGTCTTCTTCATCGAGGTCCATGATGGCTTCTTCGCCCAGACCAAACTGGTACAGCAAGTCGTACTCGTTCGACTCCCATCGCTCGCGGTTCACCCGCATCGACTCGCGCTCCACGTGGCTCATGATCGCAAGCGAGTGGCCGGCGGCTTCCAGCATATCCACACGCTCCTCCGGTTCCAGGTACCCGTGTTCCATGTATTCTTGGCGGTTCACGCGGCTGCAATCAATGACACGCCAGCGGTTAGAGTCTCCGTCAGCTCAGAATTCTCCACCACCTCCACACGTACTATAGCATTCGTTCGCCTTCCAGCGAGTCGAGTCGTCGGCGCGTGCGACGACGCACCGTACTGGAGAGGCCGACGGGCACGCCATCCGATGCGACGGTCGCGGTCCACAGCGTAGGCTCGAATTCGATCACGTCGGCGGTCGAGAACGCGATGCGGCGGTCCGTCTTGGTCGGCGCCGGTTCGGTCGTGGTGGTCGTCTCCATCGCTGTGTTCTCGTCGTCGTCCACGTCGCTCTGCTGGTCGTCTTCCGACCCGATGGTCGTGGAACTCTCGCGCTGGTTGTCTTCGTCCAGCGGCGTCTCCGCGAGCGTCTTGAGAGGGGCGGCCTCGGCAGCGAGTGACAGCGTGTCGGCGAGCGCGAGCGTCATGATGATTGATGAATAGATAGATAGGTCTATGGGTACAACTACAGCTCTACTACGGTCTAAAGATCGCGTTCACACAATCGCCATCCAGCAGTGGGGACACCGATAGGTTCGCGGGGTCTAAACGACGTGCTGACAAGCAGGCAAGTCTCGAAATGAGCCCACGCAGGCTGGCACAAAAGTTGGGGCTGGTCTTTCAACGGCGGCTTTCTCTGCCTTTTCTGCCCTCTCGGAATTTATTTCCTCCGCCTCTCGCTCGCATCCCATTCGCCAAGTGTTCTGCGACGGCTGGTAAGTATTTTTTCTTCTTTTGGGCTGTGTGCCGTGAAAAATTCCAGCCAGCTGGATGTTTTGACCCGCATCGAGGGAAATCGCCCTGTCGCTCCGATAGTGACTGCATACAAAAATCAAGTTACTATAGACCCTAGCCCTGTTCCAGACAGGTGGTGGTGACAGGGTTGCCGAATTGTGGAGCTTTCAGCCAATCAGACAGCAAAAAAGAACCCGGCTTGTGCAACTTGACAACCCAGAGAAGGAGATCCAGAACCGAACTTAGTGGTTCGATGCAGAACCCCACACAACCAACAGAGAAGATCGCAAATTTGTGACGGTTTCACGCAAACGTCACATTTTTGTGACATCTATCGAACACATTTCGTGCCGCTAAGTTCGGCTTTTGGGGTGTGGTGCTGTCGTCAGATGGCTACATTTTCTTCCGCGAGCCCACGTGGCTTTCCAAGCAGACGACCGGAGCTCCTCGTGCTTGATCGGCTCTCCTTTCCACTGGCATTGTAGTCTACAATAGAGTATCACCACCCTACCTGCCGTATTCACGAAGATCAGAAAAGCTGATCAGCTTGCATCGTGTTCCATGGCCGAAGGATACAGTCGATAAATGGCTACATGATACTTCCTTGTCTGGGGCTCTTTCCTTTTGCCACCATCCTCTCACTGCACCGCCGTCACGTCAGCCTCCGGGTCCACTTGCAACACAAAGATCGCATCCGTGAGCACGTAGTACGGCTGCCGCATGTCGCCGCGGCACAGATACGGCACGCGGCTGAACCGCACGAGCTTGAAACCTGCGGGCAGCAGCACGTTGTGGAGCAGCAGCGACGCCGCGGCCTCGAACGACGCGCCTTCAATACTTAGCCCGCCCTTCATGGGCAGCATCTCGGACGGATCGACACGCCGAGTACCGACTTCAACAAACGCGTAGAACGGAAGAACGACGGCGAGCAGAAACAGACCCTGTATAGGAGCACACACACCAAGGGTCAGTTTCCTTTCGTCGACGCAATGCCACGACGAATCTATCCGCGTGTACGTACGTTCTCTGGATGGAGCATGCTGCGAATCTGCCGCAACATGGTCAATGGCTTGTCGGCGCGATCGAGCACGTTCATGAGACTAGATCGCACAGGACGTCAGTGTCGACTCAAGTGCACGGTCCGGATCCGATTCCCCACCTGATCACATTGTATGGTGCGCCGTCCAGCACGTGGGGAATGTCCAAATCACACGTCTCCACGGCATTAAACCCCATGCGATTGAGGTTCTTCACCATGGGCGGCGACACTTCCGTCGTACGCACGTGGTCAACAAGCGACGCGATGGAGGCCGTGACGTTGCCGTCGCCGGCGCCAATGTCGAGTAGCGAGCCACCGACGGGCTCAGCTCGTCGAAGCAGTCGCTGGATCTGGGCCTTAGAAAGCACAAACATTTGACCACCTGCATTGCACGAGTAAGTAAGTGAACCAGGTCCAATCTCAATGGAGAGAAACAGACACGCACGTCCGATCATGCCGTTGGCGTCCGTGAGTGAATAGAACAGTCCCAGCACGCTCGACGCGACCGACTCGAGAATGCTGCCGCCAGTACACGTCTAATAGTCCACCGACACGGGATGGGATTAGATTGCATCACATATCAGTCATTACCACTCAAAGCCGATCATCTCACCTCCAGGAACGCCTGCGTCTCGTCATCACAGTCCAGTTCCACGAAAGCCTTCTGCAGCGCCGGATCGCTACTTGCAGCACAACATGAGCAGCAGTTCCTCCGGCGGCCACAGAAGAACTGTAAGAACGCACAGTCGCTGGACGTTGACCTTGTACACAAGTGGCGGTCCGCTGATGCCGCCGGCGCGCGCCTGCCGCGTCGCACTGCGCACCCAACTCTTCATGGTCTCACTGTGGCTGCGAAAAGAGCTGGTGGAGAAGAGTATCCGGATGGTTGCGTGTATACCATCCGGATATACCTTGTATAGTTGCGAAACAGCAGCAGTCCAATGGCTACACTTTTTTTTTCCAAAACCTTTTTTTTGTGTGTGCTTGCTACAAGTCCCGCTTCATACCATCGAGTGGCGTGACCCAGTGGCTCTTCGCTTTCGTTTTCCTGGGACTGCTCTCCGTGGGCATCGCGTACGCCGACGCATTCACCACACGAAGCTTCCGTCGCACAGCCCACGCGACCACACACACGACGCCGTACGTGACCAGAAGCGCCAGCATTCCGAGCAGCAAATGCGATAGCGGCAGGGTGGAAAATACGTTAGTGATGGGTTGTGAGGTTGCTGTGTCCACACAGTCCGCATACGCCGTCTGTGTCGACCACCACGTGAGCGAGCAAACCACCCGAGCCCTGCAGGCGTCGGTTTCACACGGCGGCAGATTGAACGATCGGGCCTTCATGTTCCAAAAGTACTCGGTCACCAACGACGACGACATGTCGCTATCGACACGTGCTCGCAGCTTGGCGAGCTCGGGTGACGTCAAAGACAAGAGACCGTATGCGTGGCTTGCTTGGATCACAGGTTTCCACTCGAACGGCTCGAAGACCGACCAGTTGGTCGCGTAGACCGTGTAATCGAGCACCTCGTACGTCTCGGAATCGTATTCCCACACGGTGAATGCGGGATTGTTGCCGTACTTGGGTGATACGGCCCCGCTTGTGAAAAGCGGTGGCATAGGTCGAAACAAGCTCGATTCCACGAGTGGGACGCGGAACTCGACACTGTGCACGTGCCCAAAGAACTGTGCCTTGACCACGTCACGGTACTCGCTTACGATACGCTGGTAGCTGCGAATATAGTGCTCATGCCACATGACTTGCGTGCGGTTCGAGTCGACGATTGGAGGAATGTGTCCGGCGATAAATACCACCCGTGACGACTCGCGGAGCTGGTGGAGCGTCTTGTTGAGCCACACAAACTGGTCAAACGGATCGTCAATGCTCGACGTGTCGGGGAAATGCGACGGCTTCAACATCATAACAATTCCGAGTCAGCTCCATGAGAAAGAACGGTAATGGAAACATGACTGCACTGTACCGAGTATGGGATGGTGTTGAGAGTGAGCACTGAGAGCTTGTCGTCGATGTCATACTGCAAGTAGCCGCATCGCTCAAACAAATCAAAGTCAACGGCCGAGAGCGACGACGCCCACACGGGTGATACCACCGAGAGAGCGTCGTTGGTGATAGTGATGTCGGGTCGCGTCACATCCATTGAGTAGCTAACGTCTATGGATCCATACAAAGACTGCCGTCAGACTCCCTATCGTTCGCATACCAGACTGAAATTGCGTACTGCTATCGGAGTTGCCAGTGATCGCTGTGATGTGACGTGGCTTGCCTGTTGTCGGATCCGTTGGAAAGTACGTCTCGAGCATTCGCACATTTGTCTCTACGACTTTGCGGATGTAATCGTTTGAGAAACCCTCTCCATGGGTCACGTGGTCCCCGGTGAACAACAGCAGATCCGGCTGAAGGACCACTCGAGAGGCATACGTGAGCGCAGATTCCAACAAACTCAGCGGCGTATCCGACCCGTAACGAGGTCGCAGCGTAGGCGACTTGGTAGCGTCCACAGTTGTCGACACATTCAAATGGACATCGGAGAAGTGAACAATGTGGCGGACGCCAGCGTGGGTCGGGCTTACCGTCGCGAAACCAGCAACAAACAAAAGTGCGCGACGCAGCCTCATGGTCTCGAATGTGGTGCGAATAGAGTACAAAGTAAGTGCCCAAGCATAGACGTCACTCAGAGCTGCGGGAGTTACGAGACTCGGTGCGTCGGTTTGGGAGGTTCAGTTGTATTTTCAGCCGTAGAACTGTATCCTTACTGGCATAATGCCCAGCGAGAAGTGCCACTTGTCGACAGTTCGAGCGCACTGATGGAGATGTTTAAGACTGGTAGTCGACACAAAGCTGCTGTTGAGTTCATTCATCTAGATCAATTTCGTTCGGATCGTCGACTGTGTCCGCTCCAACTGATTGCTCAACGTCCGATGGAGGCACCGAGTCATCCTTCGGGCCTTCGTCATCGTCGTCATCCAGATCGATATCGATCGCATTGGGATCGTCTACTTGCACAGCCCCAGTGCCGCTCCCACCCGAATACGGTGTGGTCACAATGTGTGGTAACTTGAGCATCTCGAGCAGCAAGTCCGTCTGCGGGTTCCCCACGGCAGGCGGAGCCGCCCACGTCTGCTCCTCCCCGTACGCCGGAGCCGTCTTGACAAAATCCGAGACCCACTCGCCGACTTCTTTGTTCAGTGCCTTTTCCTTCACGAACTCGTCGACTCGGTCCCGCACCCACTGCACGTCCTGTGCTTCGATCTTGAGTTCGTCTTGCGGCACACGGGGCGCATACCGTTCAGACGACACCAAGTGGTGCGTGGCGCGCAAGATCGCGAGCCACTCGTAGTCCATAAACACTTTGAGCGGTGCTCGCTCGCCGGCGGCCGTCGTTTCCGTCGCCTCGTCCACCACCGGTGGCGTTGGGATGTTGAGCACTTGCAGAAACTCGCGATGCGGGAGGCACTTGTCCAGTGCCAAAAACTTGGTCACCTCCGGTTCGGACGTCGCCGGTGCAGCCGCTTCACCGGACGCACTCGACTCGTCTCGCTCTGCTTCGGCTGGTGGTGCACTTGTCTGGTGCTGGACGATGGCGGCAAACTTGACGTGGAGGTGGGCGGCAAACCAGAGGGCGGGCCGCAGCTGGTACAGCAGCAGCTCGCCGGCGGGGCTGCCCAGTGCGTTCGCCTGCACTTCTTCCCGAAAGAACGGCTTCTTGCGTAGCAGTGTCGGTAAATCACCGTACTGTTCGATGCCCCGCGGCCAGTCGTGCGAGAGAAACACGCCGAGCCGCGTCTTGTCCTGCTGCTGCAGGTGCGAGAGCTGGAAGACCTCGACCTCGCGCACGTGGTAGATGCTGCGCATCGTACCATGGTCGAACGGCTCGCGTTCGTACCGACCGGCCGTGTAGTCCTGCGGCTTGTAGATCCCCGAGAGCCCGCCGATCCGCAGCCCCCCGACGTGGATGCAGCCCGCGGCACCGAGGTAAAACATGTTGGGCGCGACCCAGCCGCCGTAGTGGAGATCGTGGAGGTAGTTCGAGGCCTCGTGGTTGCCGCCCACAAAGACCGTGAGCACGGGCACGCGCTTGGCGCCGCTGTAGTACTGGTGGAACGAGTGCATCGCGCGGTACTTGGGCGGGCACGCGAGCGTCTCGAGGTCGCGCGTGTTGCGCATGCACTCAAAGTCGCCGCAGCAGAGCAGCAGCTCCACGGGCGAAGACGGTTCCATTTCGTTGATGTACTGCACGGTCGCGTAGATGTCGTCCAGCATGCCGTGCGCGCAGCCCACGACCGCGACCCGCACCATAATGGCGGCGGCCGATGGATGGGGGGGGGGAATTGTGGCTGGTGCTCTACTGCTTAGGGCCCCTGGTGCCGGGTGGTTGGGTATCAGATAACGAAGGGAACGAGAGTGTACCCATATCCACACGAGCTGATGACGTGCCACTGGAGAAGCGTGGAGAGCGCGTGGTGGAGCGTCTCCCTGCATTTGTTCAGAGTGTGGCGCATTGCCTGGAGATAATATGGACGCGGATGCTGCGTTCGCATGGGTACGAGACACTCAGGAGGTTACTCAAAGTGGAAACTTTGTAGAGGTCAAGACATTCAAAGAAAGTGACGACTCGCACTACATCACGGCATGCAAGACATCGTTCGTCGGCTGACGTCAAAGAACGCGGCAGGCCGAAGAACCTCTAAAATGCGCAGAGGGAAGACACTGAGGTGGGACGGGATGAATTCAACGAACACCGGATCGGTGGGCGAGATCGAAAGCTTGGCATCGTGCGTGACGCAGGCTGCGAGTACGCTGGTGACCGCTTCGCGGCTGTGCGGGTGGCGTTGTAGCGCGTTCACGAGGATCTTTGCGTCGCTGGGGTCGAAGTGCTGCACGATGGCACCAGCAAGCGCTCCAGGTTCAAGCAAGTCAAAAGGTCGTCACTTCCAAAACGTGCTTGACGGCCAGCTTGTCATTGCGCACTAATGCGATAGAAACGAGGTCGGCCGCGATCTCTTGATGGCTAGCTCGAATGCCATACGTGTCAAGCCGTCGAAGGGAATCGCGCTTGTGATCTAGCACGAGGCGTCGAAAACCGATGTGGCGGTCAACGTCCTGATGGATAGCTTCGACGGATACGACCCGCGGAACCAGCGCCAGCAGATTACTCCAGTTGTCGGCTTTCAAAATCCGACTCGAGCTGCTGTCGATGAGCAACCCCAGGTAGTCACAGAAAAAATCTGCGAGTATTTAAGTTGAGGGTCAGGAGCCATTCCAACAGGTCCCGCGAACAGTGCTGTACAGGATCCAGACGGTGGCAGCCAGTACCATCCGCCTCAATGCCCACTGCAAGAAACGAACGAGCATGTTCGCAAGATGGCCATGCTTCCCGTCTCTTGTGGAGAACGGTATTACCAGAATGAAGACCACCGCTTGCCGTCGGAGCGCCAGAGAGTTCGTGTCCATGGGCGATGACATTCGGCACAGCGTCTCCGTGCTTGAGTAACCAGGCGACCCATTCAGTCGCATGACGATCCATCCAACGAATTCCTACTGGTAAGATTGCCACGCATCGACTCCACGGAGCTTGACGATGCCGAACGACGCCGTTGGCTTCTGAGATGCACTAAGAGGAAGCACGACGAGCCGCACGAGCAAGACGAGCAGAAGGTTGAACAGGGGACATGGGAAGGTGAACAGCAACTTCAACGGGTCGAGCGTGCTGCTGAACCAGACCTATGTCCCTACTCTTTTCAAATAGCTCTATGGTCTGACGTAAGATCGCTTCCGATGATTGGGCAGAATCAAAATGGATACGTGGGACAGGACCAATGCGACCGTGGAGACACAGAACATTGAGATTGAAGTTGTTGAA
>JAADVY010000893.1:0-11552 GCA_023336035.1 Pythium plurisporium
TCAGAGAGCTTGCTTGTTTTTCGTTCCAACACCGTATCGGCTCCGAGGTGGAGGCGACAGATTGCATTGTCGGGTGGACTTGATGTGATACACTTGTCGACATCGTCTGATCATGCTGAGCATTTTGACGACATCTTTCAATGCACTGAATGCCACCCACTGCAATCCGTCCACCTGCTCAGTCGAATAGCCAATCCATGTAGCTCAATGCTGTAGACACACGACAACACAGATCAATCGCGTAGGTCATACCGTCGTTATCGCTGCTGTGATAGCCAGCACCACTTGCATTACGTACGAGGTGTTTCCAATGGCCACACACGAACGTCGAGATATCTCCTTCCGTAGTGTTCGAGACGGTCGGTATCTGTGACGCATTGCAGTTGACCGCAGAGCATCTTCAGTTGAATGTTCGGGAAGTGACGGCACCTAGCAGAGTTTTTTGGTACTACGATACCGAAACCCAGATGATCTGTCCCACATGCAGCGTGTTCTCTGTCGGCGAGGACAGACGTTCTATACTGTTACGGCTGTAGCCATCAAGACACAGCCACAGCAGTAGAGGACCTGAACAATCAGTTCAGGATCTTCTAGAACGCGTTCATACAATCAACTAGGATTCCTGGCGTGTCCAGTGGGTCTCTCCAACTAACTACAACCTCAGGATGCCACCAAGATCCCAAGCACCGAATGTTCTTATTTCTCGCACGTCGAAGCAGCCTCACTACGCAGTACGAGCTCGGCTTTGTCCGACAGGAACGTAGAGATCATCGTCGTCTGGCTCATTTCGCGGCTGCCGCTGCTTCGCGCTTGTGCCTGCGGCCGTCGACCAATTCTTGTTGCGCAAGTGCAGCGCCTCTAAGAGCTCCGGCAAGTCGTCACTCGTCTGGAGACAGACAGGCGCATCAAACCGCCCGAGTTGCTGAAGCTGCCACGCGCTTTCAGGAAGTGCCGGCGTGGAAGTCTGTGGATGCATACCACCCATGCATCGTATCCTTGAGAGATCTTGAGCTCAAATCGTAAAACGTGTGTAGTGGACCAAAATACCTGTCGCGCTGGAGGCTGTGCGTGGAGACCGCTAGCGGCCGCGTACACTGCACTCATCGCGTCGCTCTTGCGTCCGTGGTTGCCCATGCGCTCTGGGTCGATTCTTGACAGAGACTGTTGGCTGAACGACTCCCTTTTCATTCTCAATAAATCGAACATGTATCACTTGATGGAGGTCGACGAGCTCGGATCAGCGTCATGCATCATCGTTGATGGGGTGCGTCCTCGTCCAGTTCTATCGTCACCAACGGTGTGAGTGTTAGCAATACCTGTCGTGTCTTGTTCGTCATCGTGTTGCCAGTGAGACACAGCCACTTGAGAGTGACCGTTCCCGACGCCGACGCTGTTGTATTCGTCACGTTTGCCATTTTCTTCACGGCGAGCTCCTGCTTCTTGCGCTGCCAATTCCCCGCAAGCAATGCGAGCGGCTCTTCGGTGATCGCGTTGTATGCGACATTGAGTTCTTGGAGTACACGATTTGCGTCAAGCATACGGATGCATGCCATCATGCCTTCGTTACTGATCCGGTTGTGGGCAAGGTTGAGCTTGATGAGCGACTTGTTCATGCTCAAGCACTCGAAGAAGCGGTCTGCTGTCTTGCCATCCATTTCGCCAATGGACAAATCAAGAATCTTGAGCATCGAGCCGAATTTGATGAGATCGCTGAATGCTGCGATGCCCTCTCGGCCAATTTGGTTCTGCCCAATATTCAAGCTGGTCACCGTGCGGTTCTTCTCCGTGAGAGCCAGCACCAGTTGAGTCGCGGCGTCACTGCCAATGCCAGATGCATCACCATCGGAAATTCTGTCGTCCCCTTTCATGTTGAGATCCACGAGTCGATTGTTCTTGCGCAGCATATCTGCAAATGCCGTTGCCCCCCGTGGACCCATCGTATGGTGCTCAATATCAAGCAACCGGAGAGTCTTGTTCTGGGCGAGCGCCTGCGCGAGAGCCTCGGCACCAGTAGGGCAGATCGTGTTCCATCGGAGGTACAACTCTTGCAGACACGCGTTCCCCTTCAGGCCTGCCGCAATAGCCATAATGCCAGCAGCCGTCAGCTCGTTGCCGCGCAAATCCAGTCGAAGCAAAGCCTTGTTGGCTTTCAGCCCTGCTTCAAAGCCGAGAATGCCGTCGTTCCCGATCTTGTTCCAGCTCAAGTTGAGATACGACAGCGAGCCATTATAGGTAATACACTCAGCCATGGCGCATCCGCCGGGCTTTCCGATCTCGTTGTTTTCGATCTCCAGAGCCTCCAACGAGGAGTGATTCCGAACTCCGTCTGCAAGTGCGACTCCACCAAAGCTGTTGATTGCACAGCCGTTGAGTGCGACACGGGCAATGTGCAAATGGTAAAACACTTTCCTCGCAAGAAACACGACTTCATACACCTCGAGCTTGCGCAGAGAGTAATTGATGCTGACTTTCTTGATCGAAGCCCCGGTAATTAGCGATTGAGTCGCGATTGGTAGCCGCAATTCGTTCAGCTCCTGAGTCGCGCGGTTGAGCAGCAAACACTTGGCAAGGATCCATCTGTCAAAGTGATATTCCGGCTTGACCTTGATTGCAAGCTTCTCCACTTCGTCTTTGCCACGCCATTGCTGAACATGAATCGGCTCGTCGTGCATAATGATTGTCTCCAGAGTTGCATTAGATGAAACGAGGTCGCCGACTTGCTCACCCACCTCTTCGAACAAGCCTGTGTTAGCTAAGTTCACATGCTTGAGGGTCTTGCAATATCGGATACTTTTCAATATCTCGAGTATAGCCCACCTCTCGATGCCGCGATTGTCGGAGAGATCGAGCGTGAGGAGATGAGTATTTAACGGAATGAGCCCTGAGATGACCAATGCGTCCAGCTCAACAAGATCACATGAAGGAAGCACAATCCACCTGGAGCTCTTCAGTTTGTCCACGGGCAGAATTGCCTTCTTGCTAGAGAGCCGCGCAATTGCAAACGACGGATTTACTTGACGTAGAGCGGCGGCGATTTCACTGGCATACTTTGACTCCAAGTTGAGACAATATTGATCTTCGTCAATATCTTTCCCAAACATCGATAGATCGCGAAGCACAAAGTTTTCTCGCAGACTGCCGAGTAAGGTGAGCAGTGCACTCGACGAAAACTGGTTCCACGATAGATCCAGCGTCACAAGAGTCTCATTTTCAACCAGCGCACGGCACAATGCGGACACACCTGCGTCAGTGATTGCATTCCGACTGAGATCGAGTGTGAGCAAAGACGAGTCAGGGCAGTCTTCCAGAGCCTCACAGAGAACTTGAATGCCCAGGTAGGTGATGCGATTGCGGTGAAGACTCAGCTCCAGAAGAGTGCAATTTGTCCGAAGCATCGCAGCTAGTGCACCCATCGCAAGGTCCGTGATACCCGCATTCTCGAGCGTCAGCGACAGCAGGTGTGTGTTGACACGTAGAGCTCGAAATATTGCGATGGCACCGTCGCTACCGATCTTGTTCTCTGATGAGGATTTCCATCGTGACCCATGGGTCGGATGCTGAACGCCGACCGACGAAGTTGCTTTTGCTTTGGTTTTGATTGGCGAGCGAAGAGCAGGGAGGACGGCATACTTGCGCTTGGGTGAGGTGGACCGTAGAACTGCTCGCTTCTTCGTTTTCTTCTTGACAGCTTTTGGCTTTGGTGGTAGTGGTGGCAAAATTTGTCGAATCACGAGCTCTTCAGTTGACTCGTTCCACGGCAACCCAGCGGATACAAATGCGACACACGCTGTCGTCGTTAGCGGGCGAAATGCCGCTGCGTCGAATGAGTTGGCTTCATCGAGGATAAGACAGCGCGGTGAGATGTTTCGACGCAGGAGCATGGTCTTGTAGGAAAGACATAACCCGAGCTGGTAAATCTGGAACCATCCAAACTCGTTGTAGTCCGTAGGAATAAGGTGTGTCTTCTCTGCATCAAGAGCTTGGATGATTGGAAGTTTGATGTAGTCGTCGAGTGTGGCTATGGACTGCTGAAGAGGCGTCGGACTCGAAGAATTCGGTGGTAGTTGGGTGGTCGCATTATCTGGTTCTTTGCTAGGATCGTCTAGAGTTGCTGGTTCTGACGGGTGTGTAGGAGTCGCGACTTCGTCCATAGACGCAAGGACCGGGACTTCAGGGACAGGAACAAAATCGAAAATGTTTGGAAATGCAGACGCAATCGGCACCACACGAGCCCACGCCTGCTTCTTCTCATACCTTGAGCCAGTTGAAGGACGCGGCACTGGTTCATCACTGGCTGCATGCGGGACCAACTCGACCGTATCTACTTCCCCTTGTTCGTTGGCATCGTCCTCCGTCTTCTTCTCCACGTTCTTCTCAAGGATGGATAATACAACGCGTCAGTACGAGTGGCGCTATCAGCCACAAGCGCTGGTCTTACATGGGCTGGGTCTTCGTCTCGTGGTGACCCACTTTGATTTGAAGCTTCAGCCCGCCTAGTGTTGAGTCTCAGGTCGTTGGGCTCGCTGCCATCATCTGCCATGTCGACGGATGGCTCCATGACACGACGCCGCACGCTATCAATCTGCTGACAATCACGCTCGTCTTGAATCTCTCATCACCTGCATTGCATTGCCAAGATTAAAGGTCTCGTGGCTGATCTATATCCACACCTGGTGACTCTTCGACCTAAAACGGCGGCCGTTCGACGCACACGACAGATCAGTCAATCACGTCTACGCTCACAGCTGCGCGCTTTGCTGCTCAGGCTGATATAACACAGTGATGTGAGCCAGCGAGCATTCGTAATTGTGGTGTGCAGGCATCCCATCCCATACGGCAAACAACGAGGGTTCTCATTGACGTCGTTCTATTCTGCCACAATAGGATACGCACGCTTGACACGGATTTCGTCGCGCGGCCTAACCATCCAGAACACGAGCAGGTCAGTAAAAACATTCTACTTATTCCTTTCAGGAGACCGCACCGGTCGTTGGCCCCAGTGGGAACGAGCCCCATGCGCTGGATGACCTTCATGCCCTGCGAGATGCGGCCAAACACGGTGTGCTTGCCTATGTCCACAGCATACATTCGTGAGTTCTTCATGAGCTGCGCCTGAGTGTATGGGAAGGTGTCCACACCGTCGAGCCACGGCGTCGGTGCGAGCGTGATGAAGAACTGGCTGCCGTTTGTGTTTGGACCTGCATTGGCCTGAGATACCCCCCATTCACACCACGATTGTACACCGTCATAGAGCCGTTCGTGAGACACCAAGTCCATAGAGCTCCAGCCGATCACACCAGCAGTTCGCACCATTGACAGCACGCCGGCGCCCGTGTGCTTGAGCTCCTTCGTGATCTCGTCCTCAAACTTTCCACTACGGTCCCCAAAGCACTGTGAGTCCCCACTTCTCACCACTAGAGACAGAGCATGTTCACCACGCACCCGTAGACCGACTCGCCGCCGCGGCCAGTGCCCGTCGGGTCGCCGCCCTGGATCATAAAGTCCTACCGTACAGGAGATCGTCAGAACAGGATGGTTCCCACGGCGAAGGAGTCGTCTACAGCGACGAGAGACCTTGATGATGCGGTGGAAGATCGTGTTGTTGTAGTACCCACGGCGCGCGAGCTCCGCGAGGTTCCAGCACGTCTTGGGCGCGTGCTCGTAGTACAATTCGACAGTGAAATCGCCCTATTATCACCGCGACCACCACCACATTGTTAGCAACGGAATTGCGGAGCCCACAGAGACCAGGCGGAGCTTTAAGGGCCACCATCCGATAGCCCGTGATCTGCTCTATTCCATGCGCTATACGCGACGTACCACAGAAGTCTCAAACACGACGTGGGTCGGTGGCGCCGACGAGTTCGCGCCGGCCATTCTTGGTGTGGTTGATCTCTTTTCCCGCGGTTTCCCTTGTCGGGACAAACCAACATTCAAAACGTACTGATATACGGCACCTGGAGCGGTCTTCTATTTCAGGACCGACAGTACATCCGTATGAACTGCTGTATATCAGTAGATTGCGAGGTCACTCCGAGGATCTGCTTTCTTCTATCGTTGATGACGTGTGCTGGCGAGATCTGTCCAGTGCTCGGCGAAGGGATCAGGTACATCATGGCTTCGGCTCAACCCAACATACCAGCGTCCCCTACCACGCGCTCCACTCTGCGCCCCCCCCTCCCTAGAGCTCAGTTGGGAATCTCGCTGTTCGAGCGATCACCATGGAGTTTGTCGCGGGGCTCGCGGCCAGCGCGCTGGGCTTGGACGTGCTGCAGTCGCTGCTCTCGGCCGTCGGCGGGCTCTGCCTTGAGATGCAGGACGCCAAGCAGGCCTGCACGCGCGTGCACGAGCGACTGAGCGACATTCTCAACGAGCTCCACCGCATGGAACGACCGCCGGCGTCCGACAAGATCGACAAGTACGCCGGTCTGCTCCACAAGTACCTCGCGTTCCTCAAGAGCTACAAGGACCGTCCGCTCGTGTGGCGGCTGCTCAAGTACTCGACCATGATGGACGAGATCAAGACACTCCACGAAGAGATCGACACGCTTGTCGTGCTGCTGCAGCTCGCGTCGGCGGGCCACGTCGCCGAGTGGCGACAGCAGTGGGAACGCGACAGTGAGATGCAGATGCAGGTGCTGCTCGCGCTTGTGGACAATAGCGCCAGCGTGCTGCGGGAAGTGCGTGATGCACGCGCGCAGGTCGAGGCGTTGACGACGCTCAAGTACGAGTTTGAACAGCGCCACACGGAGCAGACCGACCAGATGATGGGATTGATGAAGAAGCTGTACACGCAGATCGTGCGCGTCTCCAAGGTCGAAGTCCCGAGCGTACCGCTGTGGTTCATTCCAAGCAGTGACGTGGACTACGATCGGCAGCCGTTCGCGCAAGGATCGTTTGGAGCGGTCCACCATGGCCGGTGGAACTCGGGGGCGCGAATCGTGGTGAAGACGTTGCTCGTGGATGATCTCGCTACGCACAGCGGAAATCGATCATCGCAGTCGCGGATCCTCGCAGAGATCGACGTGTGGTTCCGCCTCCACCACCCAAATGTGATCAAGATGTTTGGCGCCTGCCATGTCTCGTCGCCTCCGTTTATCGTGTGTGAACTGGCAGCCCACGGGAATGTGGCCGACTTTCTCACCAAGTCGTCCGAGCACCAGCAGCTCATGTGGCGCCTTCTGTACGAGTCCGCATTGGGACTTGAGTACCTGCACAAGCGTCGCGTCGTTCACGGCGATCTTAAACTCAATAATATTCTCGTGGGATCGGATGGATCGGCACGGCTCGCAGACTTTGGATTAAGCTCCGTCCGCTCCTCGTCGGCTACGTCGACGGCAAACGCTTCGCGACGAGCCGGGGACGGTGGCTCGAACCAAACGGCCGGTGCGTTGCGGTGGCGAGCACCCGAGTGTCTCAAGGGAAAACCCAAGTTCGCGTCCGACGTTTATAGTCTTGGGATGTGCATCATCGAAGCCGCGACGGGCGAGCCCCCGTTTGCGACGGTGGCTGATGACATCGTATTCCAGCTTCTCCGCCATGGCGAGATCCCAGACCAACCGGACGAGCTTGATGACGATGCATGGGCACTCGTGACGTCGATGACGAGAAAGGAACCGGCTGAGCGATGCAAGTTGGAGTTCGTGATCGCGACGCTGAACAAGTTTGCGCGCGAGAATATGGATCCCGACAAGAAATCCTTGTTCACCACACACTCTGCTTCCAGCTTGGCGACCACAGCATCCTCACTCTCGTTCTATTCTGCTGCTTCGGACAGCCGCAGCCCACACGTAATGAGCTCACTCAGCAACCAGGGCTCTGAAAACCCGTTGGTCAGTCATGGCTCCGGGAGTCCGTTGAGCCCCCTAGGCTCAGAGGGAGCACCCAGTGATCAAGCTTTCGAGAGTTTATTCGGCAACCAAGTGGCTGAAGAGTACGATCCATCCATGCCTGACCTGTTTGGGTTGTCCATTGACAATGAAAAGGCGGATCGCTCACCTGGTCACGGTGTCGGCCAGTCCACCGTGTCCAAGAATGCACAGCTTCGTGACGACGGAGGATCGCTGGTTTCTGAGAGTTCCAGCGTCTCCGAATTGCTCGCAGCAATCTGCAGCGGCTCACCTAGCCGACGAAAGCAAGCCCTCCAGTGGATGTATCGTAGGACGTACGACGTGAACGTGCATGCAGAGATCCAGGCGTTCGAAGGGATCCGAGCCCTCAAAACGGTCTTTGAAGATCCTACCGTAGGTCTCTATCAGCAACTCTATGCGCTTGGGGCTGTGCGACGCCTGCTCACGGATGCCTCGCAGTCGAGAGTACAGCCATTGCCAGCGGCGTTGTCAAAACTACGTGCCGTTTCGGCCTCTGATCTCAATGGTTTGCTTCACTCGCTCTCCGCTGCGTATCCCGATGACGAACGGCTCGAAGCTGCCGAGATTCTGACGATTCTCATGTACACGAAGCCAGACACTGAAGGTCTCGAGGCATGCGCTGTCCAACTCGTCGGTCTTCTGGACAGCCGCAACGAGTGGCTCTCGACAAGTGCAGCCCATGCGATGGTAGCGTTCGCATCCAACATGAACACGTCGGCCAAATTGGTTCGCCACGGCGCGATTCCGCTGCTGGTCGAACTGCTTCGTAGCGGATCGGATCGCCAGAAACAAGCCGCAGTGTTGGCGATCGACGCATTCGTGCGAGGACGGCAAAGTGCCCATCAAGTGGCTGTCGCCGAAGCCGGTGGAGTGGAGTTGCTGATTATGCTGGTGCAGTCAGAGAACGACCCACTGGGGGTATCTGCACTCTCTACTCTTGCCAACCTCGTACGTGAGTGCAACTCGATCAAGCTCGAGGTGATGCAGGCCGGTTTCGTGGATGTCCTTTGGCGCCTGGTGCGACAGGAGAAGGGGCCTATGCGAGCCCCAGCGACACTCACAGTCGGCTATCTCGCGCAGGACAGCGCTGCAAACCAGGAAGTGTTTGTGAATAACAATATGGTTCACCTGCTTGTGGGCATCGTTTTCTCGGGCAAAGACGAAGAGAAAGCGGCGGCCTGCACGGCACTCGGTCACCTCGCCAAGGATAACGAGGTCACCGCCTTGCGCACAGTCTCTCTTGCTGGGCTAGAAGCAATTACGGGTTTTCTCCGCCAGGCGACCAGTGACGACCACCGGCATGCTGCTCTACAAAGCTTACTGCATATTGCCCAACCAGAGCGCAACGCTCGCGCACTGTCGGATTACAAACAATTGCTGACGTGCTTGGCCCGCGATCCAAACGACACCACCAAGCAACTGGCCACTCAGATTCTAAAACGAATCGCAACGGAGGAGGAGGAACTAACCAAAGTGTATGGGAAGCCCACAACAACCACAGGCACCACCGCCACTCAGCGTAGCGCCGGTGATACAGGTAATCAAGTAGCGATCGACGCACGTACAACGATCGAGGACCTTCTCTCCGTTGTCCGTGTGACCGTCAGTACTGGTGGGGACCGACTCAAGGCTGCACTACGCTGGTTGTACTACCATACGCACAACTGGCCTCTGCGCGATCGGATCCAGCAATGCGAAGGCGTGATGGTGTTGCTGGAAGTAGCTCTCCACGAGGGTACGTCGTACGACGACCAGTTGTACGCTCACGGCTCTCTCCGTCAACTGCAGCTTGAGGCTTCCACGGCCGCTTTGCTCCACGACCATCTCCGCGAACCAAAATACACGGATCTCCAGCGGCTGTACGTCGGAATGGCTCCGACCTCCAGCGACGACGACCGTGCCGAGGCCATCGAGTTGTTCTCCTGCCTGCAAACCGCTCGAGCGGGTGACCATGGCATGTCGGATCTCCTCCCGCGCGTCATTGACGGACTGCGTGGGGCCCGAAGCTCGCGGCTGATGGGTGCGGCTGCGAGGGCGATCACTGTCATCGCGACGCGACTACCGGTGTACAACGCCGTGATGCTGGAGCTCGGAGCTCTCCCCCTGCTCGTGCAGCATGTTGCGGGGGCCGACGCGTTCGCCAAAGAGACGGCAGCACTCGCGCTTGGTGCGATCGCCAAGACCAGCCTCGTGACGCAAATGCAAGTGGTCAGTGCAGGCGCCGTCGCGCCGCTTGTCGGGCTCGTGCATCGCGGTGAAGGCCAGCAGAAGATCGTCGGCGTCGTGGCGCTGGGTGATGTCATGCGTGGCAATGACGTGGTGCAGATGATCATCGCCAATGCCGGTGTGATCGGCCCGCTCATGGACCTCATGCGGTCGCGAGATGAGACCGAGGCAGCATTCGGAGCACAGGGGATTCTGAATCTGTGTGAGAATGGCGAGTCGGCAGCGTTCTCGGTGCTGTCGCTGGGCGCTGTGCAGCCACTGCTGGAGCTCGTGCGATGGGCTACGAACGACGTCACGCAGCTGCGAGCCGCACAGGCGCTCGAGGCGCTGAGCTGCAAGATGTCGGTCAAGGCTTTGATCGGCCGGCTGGGCGTGCGCGAGGCGATGGCGCCGCTTGTCCACTCGGCCAGCAACGCCGAGATCCGCGAGTCGGCACGACGGACCGTGGCAAACCTCAGTCTGTAGCTGTGTATCCATTCAGACTGTGTGGCAAATTCATGACGACTTATCAAAATGCAGATGTCGTATTCGTGAGATCGTGGTGATTCCATTTTCCTGTGTGCCGTCTCCGAACCACTTCAAGTTTTTTGAATTTGTGCAATGGGGTATCTCTCGCAACGTGGATCCTGTGAAGGCGGTGAGAGATACGATCGCGCAGCATGTACCCACAGATTCCAGTTTCCAGTAAGAGGTTCTTAGGGACGACCCAATCACTCACGATGGAAGCGGTCGCGACGCTGGAGACGTTCGCGGAGGAATCTAACATCGAAGACTCCCAGGATGTGGTCAGGCAGTAAGGCCTACCGTCCTCCACACAAACAAAGCCCAATGCTTCTGTGAGCGACACATCCCACTCGGAGCACGACACGCTCAGCAAGCGACTCGCGACGTACGTCGTGGTCTTCGACCACAGTTCGATGGTGCTGAACCTGGAAGACGCCGAGCGATACGGTTTCGCCGGCGGGGTCGTGCGTGCGATGAAGGGCCAGGCGCAGAGCAACGGCCAATTCTCTAACGGTGATACCGTGTTCCAGGTCATTGTTTACCAAAGTGCTGTTTATGCCCTACGAAGAGCTGATGGACGTGCTACGCAAGACGACGACGCCGACGACCATCCGGTTTGTTCCTGAGGACAAGCTTGTCGATGTCCAATGTGAGAGCGGTTCGCGTCATGCCACGAGCGACCCGGCACGAGCAACTCTTGGACCGTGTACCAGCGGGATCAGTGTCGTCCGCACTCATCGGGAACTGGGCTGTGTGAACCGGCCAGTCCATGCCTGGATCATCCAAGATGGTGTCCAAGTCTCCATGTGTTGAGGTTCAGTTCTTGCTGGAGCTGCAAGTGAGCACGCGAATGCTGGTGATGGCGTGTAGCTCGGCGTCGGATCAGCACGCGTGGGTGGAGGTTTAGCAAAGCAATTGGTGCTGTCGCGACCCGGGAGCGAGCCAACGACA
>JAADVY010000894.1:0-11547 GCA_023336035.1 Pythium plurisporium
CGTTCCCTATTAGTGGGTGAACAATCCAACAATTGGCGAGTTCTACTTCGCAATGATAGGAAGAGCCGACATCGAAGAATCAAAAAGCAACGTCGCTATGGACGCTTGGCTGCCACAAGCCAGTTATCCCTGTGGCATTCTCAAAGTGACCCAGGCTTCCGGGCCAAAATCGCGTCGCCCAACACAACAATCGGCTCCCGCCTAGTCCGGTTCATATATACCTAAGCTGCAGCCTCACACTTGCCAGCCAGCAAATTTTACCGTCTTGCACCTACATTATGAGCGACACGTGAATACCGGTGGTTGCACAAATATGCTGATTTTGGACAGGTGCACAATCACCTATGCCCACTCGACAACGAAACAATGGCCACGACACGGTGACTCGATCGTTGCACGCGAATGCACACCTAGTCCAAACAATACAGGAGGCAACACCTCCAAGATAATCTCTTGAGCACGTCGTCACAAGAACACGATCCTACGAGAGATTACAAACCGACGACTAATTCTTTTTGGCCATGTGTCTACTTACTTGCGGGATGCATTGTGATGGGTTGCGGGAGGCGTTGTGTTGGTGGTGTGAGTCTTTTTCCTGGAATCTTATATGTGTGGTTGTGTGCGTGTGCGGGAGGAAATTTCAATAAATTTCAAGTAAGGGTGGTTGGATTTCTGGGAGTTGTCTAGAAATTGTGTGATCAACACAACTTTGTTGTTCTACCGACTAGTTATGAGACCAATCTGACCTTGGGAAAATATGGAGTGGAAGCTCAAGAGTGTGAACCCTCGATATCAGTATTCTTTATTGTACCAATTTTCGCAGTAAATATTGATCATAGTCTCCAGAACGACCCATTTGGTACATAACAAGGACAAGTTCCATACCTGCACCGGTTTTGTGCGTTGGTGTTGAAGCTTGTATACACACGTTCCGGAGGCTCGACGACCGAGGGAAAACAACAATTGTTGCGGGATACCGAAGTGGTGCATACTGAGACCAAGTCTAATGTTTGTGGTGCTGGCTTTCGCCGCGCTTTGTTTGCCCCGCGCAACTCAGAGACGGACAAGGGAGGGACGGAGCGGATCACAAGGCTTCGCACGACCACAGAGCGTCGGTAGTGATCGACCGTGACCGCGATGAAGGGCACCGCGCACCGAAAAGCCAACACACCGCGTGTGACCAGGCCGAGATGCATCGTCGTTGGGCAGGCGCTCGGGATCAGCGCGGGCGCCGCGCGGTTTACGACAGTCTCCACTCTCCCATCGGCTCGTGACCTCGACAAGACGCCGGAGCACAAGCGGCAACGCCAAGGAGTACCAGCAAAGCCACCAGCACCGACGGCGTCACCAGCTGAGCCAACAACACGTACGATAAAACGCGCAGTGTTCTCGCGCCGCCACCGACCGACACGTCTTGTGTACGACACCACGCCGAGCTCCCCACGAGCTGTCTCGGATAAGGCTATCCAGGCAAGCATCACGCAAACACATGAAAGCGAATCAAGCACAACGCTCGCTGCACATGGAATGAGGACAGCGAGTACCTTACGCGATGATCCAGTCGAGCGTGAGAGAACCATTGCGAACGAGAATCCTGGTCCCGTGGATAAAGCACAAACAACGGAAACAGCTACGGCGTGCATTGGGGAGAAGCAAAAGCCCCTTAACGTGTCGGACGCACCGAGCAGACCAGATCAGATTCCACACAGCAATCACCCACCGACCAAGGACGCGCTGTGTGCGTATGAGAACCACGACATGTCCGAGTTCTTGCGACTAACCGCGATGATGCAACCAGGTGGTGCTCTGCTGTGTGCCACAGTTCCACGTGATCGATTGACCAGGCACGACGGCGGCTCGATGCAGAGTGGAGACTGGACAGTGGATCGCAAGCGAGAGGCATTCGCGAGGATTCGTGATTTCTTCTGGACTCGACTGGACGTTGGACTCAATCTCCAACGAACAGCTCTGAGGCGATATCTCGAGGCCCGAACGGCCCACCAAGGTCTCTTCATATTTGGCTCGTCCCCTCTATCTACATCCTTGATCGTTCGCGCGCTACTGCGAAGCCTGGCTACGGAGTGGCCCAATCGGTACGACTTCTACCATGTCAAAGGCCACCTCTACTCGTCTCCCCACGACCTTTATGACGCCATTCGCCACCAAATGCACGGGAAATGGAAACTGCCTCAGTGGCGAAATGTCGAAGCGAGTTTATCGAATGGAAAATCTTTGCCGCCAGTCTACTCGTGCGCAAAAAGGTAAACTCTGCAGCTGGACTCTCTAACCGTCCGGTTCGTGATATCTAACGAAAACCCCGTTGTACATCGTTCACGCTACAGCGTTCTCGTTGTCGAAAGCATCGACACACTCGTGAAGTCTGTTGATCGGAAACAGGCACCACTCGATCGTCTTTTTCGTTTCTTCAACTGTCTCGTACAGGCCCGAGGACTCAGGCTACTCGGTGAGTGTTTCCTTACGAATGACTGATGAGGTTGCAAGCGGTCGGCTAATCATGAGTTCTGATGATCAATGCGGTATCTGCCCAGTCATCGGCCATTGCGCGCAGACGATGCAGCGATTCACTTCGTACTTTGGCGGATTTCTGGCTGAACACGAGGAGGAATACATGCTTCGTCTGCCCGAGTACGACATCCAAACAATTGCGACGCATCTAGAAGGGGTTGCAACGGCGGCATTGGCGCCTATGGGGGATCGGGCAGCGCTCAGTGATGTCTTTGCCCCCCGAGTCATTGAGTTTGCGGCGCGTAAAGCTGCAAAAGCGGAGCAGTGTGAGCTCGACCCCGTGCTCAGTCTCTTGCGGTTCGCGATGATCCGTGTGCTGAGTGAGTGCCGTCACGACAAGAAGGATTTTGAGACGGACCAGAACAAGTGGAAGCTGCGCTACGAGCACGTCCTCCAAGTTTCCTCCAAGCTTTTCCAAGACGACTACGTGCACAGAATCCAATGTGTGGGGACGATAACGCAGGTACGTCGAGCGATCCGATGAAAGAACTTGCGATTCATTGCTGACGCTGCTGTGACAAATCCCACCAGGCGGTCTTGTTGGTGCTAATCGACGCTGGGCCGTGCACCGAAGAGGAGCTGTTTCAACACGTTTACGAGCGCCACACGATCCACCCGTGGATCCTGATCATCACGCAGTTCAAAACCGAGAAGTTTGACGTCGCTCTGGAATTGCTGCTGAGCGTTCCTGTTGTGAGGACGCGCGAGGTCCGAGTGCATCGTGGCGAGAGTTGGCTCACTGAGATCCAGTACATTGCACTCCCATCCAGAGCCCAGTTCATCGAGGCTGCCGGCAAAAAGCCACTCATCAAGTTGATCCTGTGAGACCATGCACAGTCTCATACAGTATCTCTCCACCTCCAAACCGGAACGACCAGCACATCCCAGCCAATCACTGTGCCTGGAACGATCTCGAGGCGCGAGTCAATGAGACAAGCCTACCGTAACGGCTGGTTCAGCGGATCCTGACGTTTACGATCGGCCGAAACGACACGTCCGTTGTGGAGGTGCCTTGGATTTCTCAAAATTCACTTGTTGGGGAAAGAGGTTGTTGCAGCAGTTATCGCCAACCGTCGTGAACAAGCAGAAAAAATGGTGCGGATCCCGGAAGCGACGGTCGCGCTCAGTCCAGAGGGAGCGAGAGAAAAACGGGACCAGTCGCCCGCGCGAGCTTCCAAGCGAACGAACGTGGCAGCATGGCCGACCCCGTCGCAAGCCTGTGGCTACTCTCCGAGTTCAAGCAGCCAGAACAAAGAATGGAAGTGAACGCTCCAACGACTCCACCAATAATTGGTCGCTTCGCCAAGCCGACGAATAAGATCCTGTTTCTTGATGGACTGCGAGGACTCGCGGCGATGTTGGTCGTGTCTGAACACGTGGGGTATTTTGAAGGCCACAACATGGGCGCGCCCGCTGTCGACGCGTTCTTTGTGCTCTCCGCGTTCCTGCTCACGATGATCTTTGAGAAAAAAGCACGCCAGCTCGTCCAGCAAAATGCCTCTCCACGCCGATGGCTGCTCGCATTGAGCGACTATTTTGCACGCCGATTCCTGCGAGTGTATCCGCTGTTTGCGATCGTCGCGATTGTGCTGGCGGTGCTGCCGGCGAGTGAGCGCAAGCGAAGTCTGCTGATGAAGCAACCAGAAAAGTACAATTTGCTCAAGGTGCTGCTCTTCTATCCAAAGTCGCATCCGCATGTCCTGTGGTCGCTGCCAGTCGAGATCAGCTACTATTTTTTCATCCCGGTGTTTGCAGTCCTGTCGGTTTGTTTGGAGAAGCGCTGGTGGATGCTCGCTGTGGTCGGCTACGCGTGCGTATTCTACAACGGCCTGTTTGAATGGAACATCCGACGGCAACACGGTCTTCGAGTGGCTCACTACCCAACTCTGCTGTGTGGCTCGCTGGGGGCGATGATATTCGTCAAAATGGATGCTGCGATCAAGCGAAGCCGCGTCACGTGGACTACCTCTCGTATTTACGTGCTGCGCACTTTCCAGACCGTCTTTGTGGTTTTATTGCTCAGCAATCTCTTTAACGGACTGCTGTTCAACTGGATCGCCAAGAACCCCATCCCAGACTCGAACCACTTCGTCTCGTTTCCCATCACCGTACTGATCGTGAGCGAGATGCTGCAGCCAGGTCCGATCTCGTCGGTGCTCGAGTGGTCGTTGTTGCGTTTCGCGGGCAAAGTGAGCTTCTCAATGTATCTGCTGCACATATTCGTGGTGTATGCAGACTTTGTGAAGCGATCGCCGTACTACGATCGTTTTTTTGTGATGTGGACGCTGGTGTTTTTGTTGAGCACTGCGTCGTACCATGCGGTCGAGTTGCCGTGTCAGCGTGCGGCGGCTCGTGTTGGCAAGTGGATCAAAGAGAAGGACAACGCGGCTGCTGCGTTAGATGTGGTGTCACGGAGTGCCAAGCCAGATCTCGAGTCGAACCACGAGGCAAGATCTTCGTGAGATATAATATATCTCACTCATGTACGCTCTCCCCGTCTCGTATCGGTTCATACAGCCTCTCTCCAAATGAATCTGGAGAATAGATACCTCTCTGCGACATGGTCGAGCTGCTGACATCAATGCGTCAGCGAACCCGAGGGGCCCATTCGACCAAATACTGCGATGCCTGATCTCATCCGCACAATCGCCATCGCGTTCTGAAACTCCTGCGCTGCCGGTTGTTTGACTTGGCGATTGTCCCATACACGTCCGACAGACTATTAATACTGGCCCGGCGGCGCGAAAAAGCGCTCATTTTTTTCATGGGATTTTACGACCCATGCGTCTGCGAGGGCGTGGCTCAGAGTGGATGGGATAGCTCACACAGCGGAGTCCGCAAGCAATCGAGATGGTGAAGCAAGCTCACTTTCAAAATCACGGGTGGCGAAACGACGCGGGTCCTTCCATCCACGATGGAAGTCAAACCACCGAGTACCCAGCCAGCTCACGTACCGATGCCGACTGCCAAAGCGGCGAATAAGATCCTCTTTCTCGATGGACTGCGAGGACTCGCCGCGATGCTCGTGGTCTCGCACCATTCCGACTACTTTCGTGGCCACAGCATTGGTGCACCGGCCGTCGACGCGTTCTTTGTGCTCTCCGCGTTCCTGCTCACGATGATCTTTGAGAAAAAAGCACGCCAGCTCGTCCAGCAAAATGCCTCGCCGCGCCGATGGCTGCTCGCATTGAGCGACTATTTTGCACGCCGATTCCTACGGGTGTATCCGCTGTTTGCGATCGTCGCGACTGTGCTGGCGGTGCTGCCGGCGAGTGAGCGCAAGCGAAGTCTGTTGATGAAGCAACCAGACAAGTACAATTTGCTCAAGGTGTTGCTCTTCTTCCCAGACTCGCACCCGAGTGTCTTGTGGTCGCTGCCAGTCGAGATCAGCTACTACTTTTTCATCCCGGTGTTTGCGGCCATGTCGGTTCGCCTGGGCAAGAACTGGTGGATCTTGGCCGTTGCAGGATACTCCTGGGTGTTTTACAACGGGATCTGGCTGTGGAACTACCGACGCCAGCACAACAGTCTGTTCATGCACTACCCGACCTTGCTCTGTGGCTCGCTTGGCGCATTGATTTTCATCAAGATCGACGCTCTCCTCAAGGAGTCGTGCTTCAAGTGGAACGCGGCCCAGATCTACGCACTGCGCACTTTCCAGACCGTCTTTGTGGTTTTATTGCTCAGCAACATCTTCAATGGGTTGCTGTTCAACTGGATCGCCCAAAACCCGATCCCAGACTCGAACCATTTCGTCTCGTTTCCCATCACCGTGCTGATCGTGAGCGAGATGCTGCAGCCAGGTCCGATCTCGTCGGTGCTCGAGTGGTCGTTGTTGCGTTTCGCGGGCAAAGTGAGCTTCTCAATGTATCTGCTGCACATTTTCGTGGTGTACGCGGACTTTGTGAAGCGATCGCCGTACTACGATCGGTTCTTTGTGATGTGGACGCTGGTGTTTTTGTTGAGCACTGCGTCGTACCATGCGGTCGAGTTGCCGTGTCAGCGTGCGGCGACTCGCGTTGGCAAGTGGATCAAAGAGAAGGACAACGCGGTCGCGGTCCTCGAGAAACCATCACGAGCACAGAACACGACCATGCAGCAGCTGGAGCAAGACAATACCGTTTGATACGGGTTGAGCGACATTCGAATCGAGGGCATCCACAAACCAATACATAAAATACGGTACCACAAAAGCTTATTCAAAAACGCGCGCAGTGTATTACAGAATCTATTGGAAAGGAACAGACCAAGGCATGGTGGAGCATCCAACGTGGACCCCACGTGGTGTAAACCCTTTGGTCGTGGATGGCAGAAATTGTGGTGTCAAATGCAGTTCGCAGACCCGTTTCAGTTCTTTCGTCGCTTCGCCACGTTCTTGTTCTTCTTGTTGTCGGCCGGTCGCTTCGCGCCCTTCTTGCTGTCCTTCTTCTTCGACACCTTTGGCTGTTCCTGTTCCTCGGCATCGCTCGCGTCCTCGACTTCTACCTCGGCATCGACGGCGGCGGCGGCCTGCTTGACCGCGCGGGCCTCCATCTTCTTGGTCTTCTTCGACTTGGTAGCCTCCTCCTCGGCCTCTTCGGCCTCGGCCATCTTCTCGGCCTTGGTCTTCTTCTTCTCTTCCTCTTCCGACGGCAGCGTGTTCGCGTATTTTTTAAACTTGGCAACGTAAAAGCCGTCCATGTTGTGCACGTGCGGGTAGAAGCGACGCGTGAGCGCCACCGACGGGTGGAAGCGCTGCTGCTGGTAGCGCGTGAAGCCGGCCTTACCGTGGTCCAGCCCCGTCTCCACCAGCTTGACGCATCGCTTCTTGAGCGCATAGTCCACGACCGACTCGTTCTCCTCGACCATGACAGAACACGTCGAGTAGACAATGTAACCCCCCGTCGACGACTTGGCGTCGACTGCGTCAATCGCGGCGAGCAGCAGCTCCTTTTGCAAGTGCGCGAGACGGAGCACATCCTTCTCCGTCTTCTGCGTCTTGATCGACGGGTCCCGCGCGATCACACCGAGCCCCGTGCACGGCGCATCGAGCAGTACGCGATCAAAGCCCTTGAAGAGCGTTGGCACCTTACGGCCGTCGTAGCACGACACGGAGCAGTTCTTGACACCGAGACGGTGCAGGTTGGCGACCGTCGCCTTGAGACGTTGCTTCTTGAGGTCGTTCGCGATGACCGTGCCCGTGTTCTTCATGAGCTGCGAGATGTACGTGGTCTTGCCACCGGGCGCACACGCCATGTCGAGCACACGCTCGTTGAGCTGCGGCGCCAACGCCATCACGGCACACATCGACGACGCCGACTGCAGCATGTAGTGGCCCGCGAGGTACTCGGGCGTCGCACCGATCGGCACGGGCGAGTCGTAGATCTTGAGACCGACCTTGGACCACTTGGCCAGCGGGTCGAGGTTCACACCACGCTGGATCAGCGCCGTCGCGAGATCGCGGCGGCGCGTCTTGAGCGTGTTCGTGCGGATCACCAGCGGACGCGGTTGCTCGTTGGCCTCGACAAACTCGAGGCACTCGGCGGGCGAGAACATTTTCATAAACATGTCGATGAGCTCGCGGTTGTAGCCAAAGTAGTTGGCGATATCGCGCGCAAGCGTCTCGACGTACTCGACGCGCGAGCGGCCTTCTTCGCGGCGCTCTTTGAAATGCGCGAGCACTTCGATCACGTCTTTGATGCGCTGGTAGACCTCGGCCGGGTCGGTCGCGCCGCTTCCCTCTTCGCCCTGCTCGTCCTCGTCGTCCTCCTCGGTCGGCAAATGGTACTTTTCGTTGTTGGCGATGTGGAGCCGCATCTCCTCCTCGGCCTCCTCGGCCTCACGCGCCGCCGCCGCGTCCAACTTGCGCGACTTGCGCTCAATGGCCAGCTCAAATTCGTCGTCGTCCGCCGCGTCGCTGTCCTCCTCCTCCTCCTCCTCCTCCTCCTCCTCCTCCTCGTCATCATCGCTGCCGGCCGTGCGCTTCTTCACCTTGAGCCAGCTCTTGTTGGCGTCCGAGAAACCCGCATCCGTCTCCATCTCCTCCTCCTCGTCGTCCTCCTCCTCCTCCTCCTCCTCCTCCTCGTTGTCCGAGTCGAAGAGCTGCGCTTTGCTCGGCGCCAAACGCGTCTCCTGCTGCTTGGCCGCGGCCTTTGCGTACTTGGACGTGGCCGTCGCGCCCGTCGCCTTCGCTGGCTTCGCCATCGTTTTTCGCTCCCACCACGTTCGTGTCGCTTCGGTCTCTGCGGTGGATTTGATTCACGAGAGCAGGACCAGTCAAAAAAGCCCCAGCGCACCAACCAAACGATCCGCCTCACCGTATTGTGGAATAGAAACCATCGAAATGGAGCCATGGTTTCTATGAGCTAGTCACTCATCCGGGGGGGGGGAGCGATGGCCAAAAGCGTAGCCATGTTCTGAAAGAGGTCCTGGGCAGGAAGGGGGCTATTTTTATGGAGGAAGCAGCGACTGCGTCGATGCGACTGCCCAGCCAACATACACAGCGAGGTGACTCAACGATCGACACAAAGATGAGCGCGATGGACGGCGCCGGCAGCCGCTTCCAGTCGCCTGTGCCAAAGCCCCGCGTGTTCCCGCCCGATGTGGGCTCCATCCCGCTGAGCCCGTCGCGACTCGACAGCCCCATGTTTCGTGAGCGTGTGGGTACGCTCATGCAGCAAGGTGATTTCTACGCCAAGCGGCTCGACATGGAGCGACGTCGCAGCCTCGAGCTCGACATGTGCCTCGCCCGAGCGCGCGAGCTCCAGCTCGACTCGCGCAAGCGACTCTGTACCGCGACGAACCTGCAGGCATGCAGTGCCACGTCCGAGGTCAAGTCGCTGCGCACGCTCGAGAACCGACTCGACAAGGTGCTCACGCGGTACAATGAAATTGTAAGAGACATGTTGCTTGTGGTTTGATGCAATCGGCGAAAACTCACTTCCAGTTTTGTCGGATTCGCAGCGCAATGCCAACAAGAAGCTACGCGACGAGATTCAGTCGCTACGCCGCGAGAAGGTGCAGCAACAGGCCATCCAAGAAAAACTCGAGAAGGAGACGTACCTCAAGCAGAGCGAGATCGCCAAGGTCACCTCGGCGACGCAGAGTGCGTTTGATGCGCGCGACCGCGCCAACCGCCAAATCGAAATGATGCGTGCGCAGGTCCAAGAAGACGACGATGACTTTGAGGCGGGCTGGCAGGAGAGAAAGGTGGTACTGGACATGGACCGCGCTAATATTCGAGACATTCCTCGTTTGCGAACGCCCAAGAGCCCGACACGAAACGCGATGCCATCGGTCCGTGGCCGCATGGGGCCGAGTGACTTGACTGGAAGTCCTGGCTTCTCTCTCCTGTCGACGCCCGACGTGAAGCTCCGTGATGAGACGATGAAGAACGTGTGGCTCATCAATGAGAAAGAGAGCGATCTACGTCGGCAAAGCGAGCGATTAAAAACAGCCGAGGACGGGCTCACCAAGATCAAAAAGAAGACGGGCGTCCACGACGCCGATGAACTCGCCCAGGCACTCATGTCGGCCGAAGAGAAAAACTTTTCCATGTTTAACCTCATCAACGAGCTCAACACCGAGATGGAGGCGATCGAGATCGAAAACAATGAACTCGAGCAGCTCATCGAGTCGTGCAAGGGCTCAGGCACCAACAGCGACGCGTACCGTGCCCAGCTCAAGCAAGAGCTCGAGGACCAAATCGAAAAGTCCAAGCAGAAAGTGGCGTTTTTCGAGTTGCGGCAGGCCGAGTCGGCCGAGGCGATCGACATCATGAAGACGGGCGCACTCAATATCTACCACAAGATCGGCCACAACGACGAGGCGTTCTCGCAGCAGCTGAGCTCGAACGGCGTGACCGAGGCCAACATGACCAAGCTGCTGGGCGTGATCGAGCAGCGCATTGGCGAGCTGGTGGACATCCACAACATCGCCACAAACGCACACGGCGTGCCGCTCAAGCCCGAGACGGCCAGTGAGACAGGCCACACCAAGTCGTCGCGCGACAAGAAAAGCTCCCACACGACGAGTGGTAGCGGCGCGTCGGCGTTGCTGCGTCCGACGCCGCCGTCGGCCGAGGAGTTTGAGAACTCGGACTCGGACGACGCCGACGACGGATTGCGTCCCTGCAAGATCGCCGAGCTCCAGGAGAAAACCGCGTCGGTCGTGGGGCGACGAAAAGAAAAACCCACGCGACCGCCCAAGAAGTAGAGTAGAGAAGAAAAGGACCGTATATTATTGATTTGCAAACAAAAAAAGAAAGAATCCCCAGCTGATGGATACAAAATGATGGCTACAGAATTTCGAGAGTAAATAGAGCTTTACGCGTGCGAGCCGCGATGGCAATCATCGTTGGGCTGGAGCGAATGGGACTTTTCTGGCTGGGAAAACGAAGTAGGAGGATGGTTTTGGAGGAATAGTAAACGAGTGAGGGCGTATGGTACACTGCGTCGTGGGTCGTCATGGGGTCGTCGGGGTCGGAGGCAAAATAGATATCAAAAAAATCGAGTGGGATCGGCGTGCTAGTGGCTCGGCGTGGTCTGCTGTCCGACCAGCGCGGCCGTGAGCGGCGTCTCGGTCTTCACAAAGCGGCCTTTCACACGCGGCCGCGCATTCGCGAGCGTCTTGCGCACGCCGTAGCGTACTTTGTGCTGCGACAGCCGGCGCGCGCGCTTGGCCATGTATTTCCGCAGCAGCTCCTGCCGCGCGCGTGGCGTGTAGATGCCGATGCGCTTCATCGTCGGCTCGTGCTCGCTGAGCCGCAGTGGCGTGACTGTCGCGCCAGGCACGTTGTGCACACTACACCGCCACCACCACCATGAGTACCATGAGTACCAAAAACACACCATAGACTTTGTAAACAACGCACCTCGTGGGGCTGACTTCTTGTTCCCGACGCGAGCACGACGCTCAGAAACAGCTCCTGCGAGCTCAAATGCGCACGCGACCGCTACAGTTTCAACCCATTTCCGTCCGTCCGTCAGTCGTCCATAGTTCGGTGCGTCTCCGCCACGGATCAATTCGTACCTCGCAGGTCGC
>JAADVY010000895.1:0-11544 GCA_023336035.1 Pythium plurisporium
ATGGCATTGGCACAAGAACGAGCAAACGAGCATTTCGCGACTGCTCGTGAATGCTCGTGCCTTTATTGTGGTGACTTTTGAGAGCACCAAAACCTCGCGAGGTTTTGGCGCTCGCGAACGAGCGCACGAGTGTCGCTCGAGCGAAACTCGTAAGAGGTGTGCCGCTATCTTCCCTGATTCTCAGCCCAATTTCTTTGAAAGATACTGTACTGTATCTTTATCTTTCAAAGAAATTGGGCTGAGAATCAGGGAAGATAGCGGATACAGTAGGTGTATCTGAAACCCCTAATTCCAATCTGATTGGCTGTAAATTGCCAACCAGGTATACTATTAATACCTGTCTCTCCACAGCCTGTGGACCACAGGGAACCTCGAGTATACTCTGACCCGATTACTGTATACATTCGACTATACACTGGCTCGTTTTCGGCTGCACTCGAGACGTTGCCGCGTCAGCCCCACCAGGGTTCAGTTTCGCTTGGACGTCACCATGCTCCACGCCCAGCCCTATGGCCGCGTGAGCGCGCGCGACCGTGACCGCGAGCGGCGCCGTGCCGGATGGGACATGCGCTTCGGCATCCTCATGGTCTTCCCACTCGTCTGCCTCGTCGTCGTGCTCTACGAGTTCCTCTACCTACAGCAGTACACTGCGGCGGACGCGAATGCGGCTAATGCCAACAGCGGCGCCGCGCCCGCGCAGCATTTGCGCGCCGACGAGGCTGTCGCCGCCGTACCGACAAGCGTGATTCGAGGGAGACGTACCATGGTGCTGATCGCCAACTACCGCGACTCGAAGCGGTGCGCCGAGACGCTGCGGTCTATCTTCGACAACGCCGTGTCGCCCGAGCTCATCCGCATCAGCTTATTCGACCAGATCTACGAGGCTGAGAACGAGATCCAGTGTGTGGACACTTTCTGTCAGCTCGTCGGCGAGCCCAACTGCCGTCGCTCCCAGATTGTCTCGAGCAAGATCGACGCCCTGAACGCCACGGTATGTGGAGCCATGTTTATACAGTATGATGCCCCGGCCACTCTACTCACCCGACAATGCATGCTTGACAGGGACCTACCGCAGCGCGCTATATGACCGAAAATGCAATTACGGACGAAGACTTTTGCATGGCGATTGATTCGCACTTGGTGTTCATCCCGAAGTGGGACGAGAAGGTCATTAGCCAGTGGGAATCGACGGAGAATGAGAACGCAATCATCACCGTGTACCCGAAATCGACCGAGCACTGGTTCAAGAAGGACACCGAAGACAAGATCCAGCTCATGTGCCACTCGCGCATCGAAACAGAAGATGCGGATGCGATGATTCAGTACGGCGCGCCTATTTGGATCGACAAGAAGGATGTTCCGAAGCCACGTCTCATGTCGCAGCTCGCGGGTGGCTTCAACTTCGGCAACTGCAAGCAGGCCAAGGACATCCGCAATGATCCTTACACGCCGTACCTTTTTCACGGCGAAGAATACTCGCGTGCCGCACGTTTGTGGACCGCCGGGTACGATTTCTATGTCCCATCGGAAGACATCGTGTACCACTGGTACGAAAAGCGCAAGGTCGTGTGGGAGCGTGACTGGGGTAAGCGCTACGTGATCCAGCAGTCTTCCAAGCGCCGTATTCGCCACTGCTTAGGACTCCCCGTGACGAAGGATGACTTTGATCGCACGGACATTGAAAAGTTCCAGCTCGGGACAAAGCGCACCTTCGAGCAGTGGAAAAAGTTCTCGGGGATTGACCCGCAGGCCAAGTACATCGGCAAAGATGTCGAACAGTTCCAAAACTGTGGTGAACTCACGTACGTGGCGTACAAGTAGACTGCGCATGCAGTTAAGGAACGGAGCAAAAGAATGAAAGTCATAAAATCGATATGATTGTGAGTAGACAGGTGGCGATGGTGAAGAGAAGGCGAATCTCCTGGGGTCGATGGTATCACTGACACAAGACATAGGAGAGCATCGCAGTGAGTCTGTCGACGATCTCGTCGCTCTTACTGCACGAGCTGCTGCGCGAGTTTCTGAATGTGCTCAAACTGCGTGGTCTTGGTCTTCCAGTCGGCAGGCACAGGGTCCGCTGACGCAGCGTCCTGGATCGCAGCAGCAGCAGCGCAGGCGCCGATGAGAATCGAACGGCTGCAGTTGTCACCACCAGCGACCAGATTAGCACGCACAGCAGCGGTGTAGCCGGTGGTCGTGAGCAGTACGTAAAGCGCCCCCTTGAGCGATCCCGGGAGCGGGCACGACTTGCCGAAACTGTCAATAGCAGCTGTGGCGTCCGGGAACGTCTTGCTCTCGACCGCATCCAGGACCTCCTGAACAAGCGAGCGAATGCCGCTGCCGATGTGCTCGCTACTCGTGAGCGACGCGATGGCCTTGGGAATCGTCGCACCATCGACGATCTGCTGGAGCAGCAGTGCACTCGCTACAGCAGCGTCCGTGGCGTCGACACCGATCTGGTGCACCTGGGTGGCCTCCTTTGTCTTGGCTACGAGTGTCGCCGTATCCCCGAGGTACTTGGCCACTAGCACGGGCGTTTTGATACCGCCGTGGAGGTCCTTGTTCTCAACAGCGAGGTTCGGATACTTTTCGCCAGCGTCGCCCTTCTTCACGAGCTCACGGAAAACGCCATTGAGACGGCCCTTGTACTGCTTCGCGGCCTCGTACGACGCGACGGCATAGCCGCTAGGTTCGAACTCGCCCTTTGCCGCGACAAACTCGAGCAGCGGGAGCACCTCGTCCCCGTACGGCGACAGCGCACCGCTCGTGTACTCGTAGAACGGACACGACGGCGGCTCATGGAACTCGGGCGCGGGCGCCGCGGCAACGAGCGCGCGAAGCTTGTCGGCGTCGTAGATCCAGTGGAGCCCCATGGTGGCAGCGTCAGCGACGAACCCACCCACGACAGCGGCGACGGCGCGTTGTTTCTGGAGCGACATGGTGGTGGTGACGTGACGAGAAGCTTGCTGGACGATGGGGGCGGTAGGAGGTTCACGCGCGGTTAGAGACGACGAGGGCTGCACGTAAAAGATCACGGCAGCGGACACGAGCGCGAGAGCGAGCAGAGCCGATGCGAGCGCCGCGCGGAAAGAGAGCGAATGAGCTGCTGCAGGGGAGCGGGCCGACGGCGAGCGCCTTGAAGAAGGAGGGCGCATCTCAATCTACTGTGGCTGTGGGCTGCGGCTCAGAAAGATTGCGAATCGGACTTTCAGCCAATCAGCCCCGCGCAGGAGTGCCTATCAAGGTGCAAAGACGCATCCCACAAATCCGCGCGACGAAGGCCACCGAACAAATTAAATGCCCGTCGTGCGGCCGCGGGTCCCTCCGGCGGTCAAGCGCAAGGCGGCGGCCAAGAGCAACGCGGGCGTCGCGGCCTTCGCGGCGCTCGTGGGCGGCGCGTTCTTCAGTATCCCGTTCGTCGCGCATTTCATGAAGGTACGCGAGGCGATTATGCAATCCATGGGATGGGCGAGATGACGTAGTGATCATCCCGACGGTATTAGGCCGAGAATCTCACGTCGCAAGAGAAGCCGCTCAACGCAACCCAGATCCGTCGCGGACCGTACCAGAACACGGGCTCGCGCGACGTGGGTGTGGACAAGGACTGGGACTTTGTGACCAACACGTGGAACGGCCGCAAGGGCGCCGACGTGGTCCGCGAGAAGCAGTTCCAGAAGCAGCAACAACAAACACAAGACAGCAAATGAACACCACCATCTTCAGTCATTGACCGCATCAACATCTGTCTCTATTCCAAACCGCAAGCACTAGCCACGCAAGTTGGCATACTTACCCTTGCTCTTCTTGCTCTTCTTGCTCTTCTTCTTGTCGGCGGCATCAGCGTCCTCGTCCGCGGCCGCCGCTCGCTTGTTCTTCTTGACGCGGTCGCTCTTCACCTGCACGACCCCCTGGGCCGTGCTGCCTGACACGAGCGCGTCGTCCCACGCCGTGTCGTCGCCGCGCACCGCGTACTTGAGCAGATCCTTGTCCTGGAGCAGCTCCTGCTGGATCTTGCGTTGTGCCTCACTGGCGTTCGCGCGCATCTCCTCGGCCAGTGACTGCTCCGTGGGCGCGGCCATGTCCTGTGCCACGGTCGCCACGATCTTGGCCAACTTGCCAGCCTTTTGCTGCTCCTCCTCTTCAATTTGCTTGCCAAGCACGGCCTCCACCTGCGTGAGGAACTTTCGAATCGCCTTGTTAAAGAGAGCGAGCAACTGGTTCGACGGCACACCCAGCTCCTTCTGAATCACATCCACCGACTGGTGCTGAAGGCCGATGCTAGCAAGAATCGCGCGCTGCAAGTACGACAACGTCATCTGCGGCAGACGCTGCAAGAAGTATAGCCGCGCGAGCGTAGGCACGAGGTCGACGATCATGTGGTAGTCCACGAGGTTCTTGGCATACGACTTGAGACGCTTCACATCGTATGGCGTGAGCACCATCGACAGCTCCTCGGCACGGATCTCGCCCGTCGCGCTGCGCTCGAGCGACCGCACGGCCGTGACAGCACCGGCCTCACCACCGTCCTTGACGTCGGCATCACTGAGGAGGCTGAGCGAGAGCGCCGCGGGGAACGATGCAAACTCGTAGGAGAGAAGCGACACGAAGCGACGACGCGCATCAGCAACAAACTCATCCAGCCAGCCAGACGCCGGGGCCTCCGGCAGGTCGTCGCACCGAAGTGCACGCAGCAAGATGGCTGTGTGCTCGCCGGTGAGTTCGTTGGCCGTCTGACGCAGGTACACAGTCTTGTAGCCGCCTCGCGACCAGAAGTTGTGAAGCGGCAGCGTGAGACCAAAAGAGGTTCCAATCCAGTGAAGGCGCTCACATGGACGCTCATCGATGGGCAGCAGCAACGGAGGAAGCGTCTTGCGCGGCTTAAGCTTCTCCTTCAAAAGCTGATTCTCGTCATCTTCCTCTTCATCCTCGTCCTCCTCGTCCTCTTCGTCGTTCTTTGACTTCTTCTTTTTGGATTTTTTGGACTTGGTATCGGTCTCAGCCTCTGCGTTCTCTGCCGAGGCGTCCGTGCCCTGCAGATCGCCCGTGATCTCGCCCTGGTAGTACTTGGTGAGTAGCTCAATCGCGCGTGAGCCGTAGCCCATACCCGTGACATCCGGATGGGTCGCGATACGGACTACACGAGCACCTGACAGAGCCGCGAATTCCGAATCCTGGAACTGCTGCGCGACGGTCCACGGGATGAGATCACCGGAGGCACGCTGGCCACGCGCGAGCTGTGCGCGCACCGACTCCTTGGAGATCTCACCTTCGAGCGCGACCTGCACAACACAAAGGACGTCGGGCAACTGGCCGGCCTGACCTTGCGACTCCGCCGCAGGGCCGAGCAGCGCGAAGATGTGGTGAGCCGGCGCGTCGGACAGTAGCTGGAGGTCGTTAGGCTGGTTCTTGTAATGGGACGAAACGTACAGCGACATCACACGTTGAAGGAACGCCTCCGAGAGCTTGTGGTACGAGAACAACGAGTCACGGTTCACGTAGTAGAGTTCGCAGTCCTTCGGGTGGGGCGTTCCAGCGACAATGCGGTGCGAAGAGCTTGTGGCGTCCAAACACAGCAGCTGGTTCAACCACTTCTCGACAGGGTCGTTCTGAGCGTAACGAATAGGAATGTCAAGCGTGACCTCGCGGAGCACGCGGCCCGTGGCGGCACCCGCAGCCGCTGCATGGGCAGCTTCGTTAGCGACCTGCCATCGCTCTTCATGGAGCTTTTGCTCACCCTTGCGGCGCTTGTTGTCACCATGAACGGACGCCATGGCACGAGCAGCGGCATCGCCCGCGCTTCCTTGCTGTTCACGCAGCTTCTGGATAAGCTTAAGCGAGAGTGAGCGACCGGTACCCTCGTAGCCGTTAATCGTCGACGACATGAACACCAAGTATGGACCGAGCAGCTGCTTGACGAGCGGGAGCGGGATCGCGGCCGCCTCATCGATCGCGAGCAGTTCGGCCTGCGCGAGCTTCTCGTGGTGGTTCGGCTGGATGTACTGGATGGTCTGGCGATGCTCGCGGAAGATGTTCACTCGCACGATGGCATTATTGAATTCGGGGTTGGTACTCTGGATGATCTCGTAGTCGAGATGTTCCTTGTACTTGAGCGCATCAAAGCCCTTGAAGACAAAGTCAAACACCGTCTTCAAGTTCTCCGGACTCGGCGCCGTGACAAAGACGTTGCTGTAGCCGTACGCGACGGCAGCCGCAAGCGACATACCAAGCGCCGCTGACTTGCCGCGACCACGGCCGGCCGTCAGCGAGACCGTCGAACGCAAGGTCTTCTCTGAGATGGCTTCTACGAATGTGAGAATCGCCTTAGCCTGATCCAGCGTGCGAGACTGCTCGACAAGCGCGCCGACGGGCTGTGTTTCGCGCAGCGACTCCTTGAGCTCCTTGAGCTCGAGCTGGTCCTTGCTCAGCTCGCTGTCGGTCTGGGTGGGCGGGAGCGGCTCGATCTTACGTGTGTGCTTCGAGAGCGGAAGCACATTGAGCTCGTCGTCAAGCACGATGCAGCGCTCGTTGGCGGCGAGCGAGAGGATAAAGCGCTCGTTGAAGCGCGCGACGACGTCCTGGTGCGACTCGGTGCGGAAGCGCGCGTGTACGTCCATGCTCATGGTGTAAAGCTGCTTAAGCGAGGACATGGTACGCAGCAACAGCACGACCACGCCACCGCCCTCGACCGTCTCGATCGTACGCGCCATGATGTTAGGCGTGATCGCCTCAAAGTCCTGCAGCACGCACATGCCGTAGGTGCTACCGAGAATCTTCTGCGTGTCCTTGTAGTAGCACCACCGGATGTCGGTGGAGGAGATGAAGAGCTCGAACGGGTCGTCCTTGTTCGCGTCGTAGAGTCCGCGCTGCTGCTGTTTCTTGATCTGGCGCATGCGCTTCTGCTTGTGCGTGGAGAAGCCGAGCTCCTTCTTGTAGCACCAGAGTACCTTGGGCCGGGCCTTGACGGCCGCCTTGGACAGCATGTAGTGGAGGTTCACGACCTGGTCCTTGCCATGGTCGCCCACGAGCACCACGAACGAGCGAAAGTTCTCCTTGATGCAGTTCTCCAGCAGCACGCGCACGCGCGCATCGACCTTCTTCTTCACCATCGTCCTTTGTCAATGGAGTGGAGACCAAGCGACGCAAATGCCAACTTGCCAAAAACGATTGGGTCTTGGTGAGCCTCCATAAGCGCATACAGAGTACCATACAATAGAGGTACGTACCCCTAAGCTGATGCTGCATTCCACCCAATATTAAACTAACAGGGATTGAGAGGTTGAAGTTGCTGCGCGAGAATGCTGAGCACCTGCGTGTGGCCGCGACCATGAGCGATGCGGCAGGCTCGTATCCACGCAGCTGCATCAATGGAGATGCCCAAATCTTGGTATCGCATGAGCAGCCACCGGAGCACGCCCACTGAGACTTCACATCGGGCTGAGGCTATCACCAAGTGGTCCAGTACCCGCTGCAGTTCCATAGTTTCCGAGTGCTTTTGCACCAGCAGCCACTCGGTCACGTCCACGTGGCCACATCGCATCGCGGTCCACAATGCCCCGCGCCATGGGTCCACCTTGGTCGAGTTGATTTCCGGAGATACGAACATGGCGGATGACAGGAAACGCTTGACCCACTTGAGCAGTTCAATGTGGCCATGTCGAGCCGCACTCAGCACGACAATGTGGAGGCGTTTGAGACGATCCACCGTCGATTCGCAGCTCTCAACGAGGAAGCCAACGAGTTTGATATCATGGGCCCGCGTAGCCCATCGCACAATGTTGTCTCGAACTTGGTACGCCCCCGGGCGACGCTGCAGGATACTCAACACAACATCGGTCGCAGAAGTGTGCCGAAAGAGCAGTCAGAGGACATCCTTCGCGAAGACAACCTCGTAATCACTCGCAATCAATGTTCGAAGAATGTCCAGATGACCACGCACAGCAGCCCAGCGTGGCACTAGCGAGAAGTCCCAAAAGCGCCAAACCTGGAATGGCATCGCGCATCGAACGAAAGTTTCGAACAGCGCTTCATTTCTAGAGACCTCACCACTGCAAGAACTCTGTTGGCTGCGTTATAGTAGCCCGCGGACTTCGACACGAAGCTTGGGTGAAAACGGAGAAAACTCGAACCACTCACCGAACTTGGCATCTTCGTGAGGATCATTTGCAACCAGATTGGTCTCCAGAAGGAAGCGCACCATCTCAAAGCGACCGTGCTTTGCATTGTGGTTGAGATGTCTGAGTGGTACTCTGTGGCATGCACTGGGGTTCACACTCAAAAGGTACTGGGCGACGGTTAGCTGTCCGCTCATCACCGCATTGGGGAATCTGGACTCTGCACTTTGCTGTGTTTTCTCGTAAAGGCACTGTACAATCGCGAGATGTCCTCGCGCCACCGCGTGGCCGAAGGCATACTCCAGCAGTTGCGGTGTGATTTCTCTGGCGAGTACTTGCAGATACCATTCGAAAACGCCCAGGTCGCCGTCTATCGCAGCCTTGGCCATCATCCAGGCTTGCGGTCGGACTCTTTCCTGGCTACAAAGATACTGGAGCGCGCCAAGATTGGCGCGATGGCAAATCGAAATGGAGTGCTTGAGGCGAACGTGTGGCCAGTTCTCGACGACATATTGCGCGCACTCGATACTACCACCCAGACAGAACAACTCGAGCGATTCCGGGGACCGAGGCACATAGTTATGGCTATCAAGCCACTGCAGCAACGGCAGTGACCCGCTTTGAAGAGCGAGTTGAACTACGACGTCGTCGATAAGCGATCCACATTTGTGGTGAAGATACTGCACGAGCTCGACATCCCCTGACTGAGCCGCCGCGTTGATCGGTTGTTGAGTTATCGGCCACGCGTGTTGGCTGGAGTCGTGATGAATGATGTTGAGTAACTCCACGTCGCGTTTGACGACAGCGAACTCCATGGCGTCAACGAGCTCAGAGTCTCCGAGATTATTCAGATCATCGTCCACTGCGAAGTGACGCCGCGTCGCCAACACGCGTCGATAAACATCACGAGAGACACCACGACTGCTGTGTGAAGGCATCCATGTGTTCCAATGAAGCACAGCAAGTGGATCTCGCGCAGTCGACACACAGGCGAGCACTGCGATACGGGGATTCCCTCGACCGATCGGCCGCCTCGCCGTCGCTTGGTTTTCAGCAAGCCAGAGCGCGATTTCCAAGTGAAAGCCCCCGGCTGCGGCTTCCATCGCCGACCACGTCGCGTACTCACTTGTCGCATGGAGCCACTGCACGAGGGCGAGATCACCTCGACGGGCGGCTGTCTCGATGATCTCACTACTGTATAGTTGGGGCCGATACCGGTCCAACCATTGCAGATCTGGATCCCACCGACTCTCGCTCCGTAGGTGCGCACGCGGACTGGACCTTTGGAGCCCATTGCACTTCGACCCGCAGGTTAAAAGTCGACGCGCTGCTCGAATGCACCGTTGCGCGATCGCGACACGCAGCAACACGTCGTGCGAGAGGGCGAAGCGTGGCACGTTGTAGCACAGAAACCGCCGGAGAGCCGCGAGCCCCACGTCGTCGGCGGTGTCCACCTGTAGCGTGTACACAACCACAGACACGACATCTTCGTAGGGGAGCGCATCCGCGCGCAGCGGAAGCGCTGGCGCCGCGTGCACTGCGAGCTGCGCCAGCAATGTCATTCGCAAGAAGGCAAAAGAAAAAAGAATGGTGTGTGGATAGAACATGGGCTGACAAGGTAACCCTCTCTATAGTGACGGTAGCTTCACACCGCGGAGGCCGACGACGACGGCAGGGAGCTGCGGCGCGCGATGGGGTGGAGCCGTTGCTGGAAGTCGGCGCGCGCGATGCGCAGCACCCGCGTGGGCACGCCTGGCACGGACCGCACGGTCACGTCCGCGCGGTAGAGGCCCTCTTGGACGATGAGGCTGTCGGCCGCGAGCACGCCCCAGGGCCCGACCTCGACACGTCCGCCCGTGGACTCGACACGCAGCTTCCCCTCCAGCACGACCAGACAGCAATGTGTCACGACGTCGCGCGTGAAGATCTCCTCGGGCTTGCTGGACGCTGAACCGATAAACTCGAGGATCGGGCAGGAAGCGAGGAAGTCGGACAGGAGGGTCGTGTTGATCGCGACGCCCCGCGCGTTCTTGGAACGGAAGATCGGGTTGGTCTCTTGCAGATGGCGAGCCAACGCCTCCACCTACAGTGACGCGTGTGAGTCTCTACAAAGAGAGCAAAACTATCGACGGACACGTACATTCTCGACGCTTTGATCGGCTGCTACGAGGTCCGCGCGGGTGAGTCGTCCGCCACGACGGTAGAGACGCGACACGCGGCGTTTGCGCTCCGCGTCGTCCGACTTGTCCGCGACGTCGGCTTCGTCAAGAATCTCGTCCTGCAGGATCTCTTCGAGCAGATCCTCCAGCGTCACGATACCTTCCAGTCGATCAATCGGGTCCGCGTCCTAGCGAACACGATATCGGGCAGTGAGTGGTGAGCGCATCGTGGACATTGGGTGTGTGCAAGATCCTACGGTATCTTCGTCCCGTTCCACGGTCTTGACGAGGGCGAGATGTGTGCTCTCTCGCTTGAATGCCTCCAGCAGCACATCGAGACTGCAGTCCGGATCGATGTGGTTCACGTTGTGTCCGAAAACGTGCATGAAGCTGGAGAGCTGCACTTGCTCCTAGATCACAAGAAATCACGCAGCAACAAGGTGTCACCAGAGTTGTTCCAGCACGTGACGGAGAACAGACTAGGCACCTTTGGATCAACGAACACAAGGTCTTTGACGTGGACTGTTCCCATGATGTCGTCCGGACTGGCACCATAGACTGGGATGCGTGAGTAGCCGCTGTCCATGATGCGCTGCATCGTCTCGATGTCGAGCTGGGCGGTGATTGGCAGCATGAAGAGCTCCTTTACGGGCGTCATGATGCTCCTGGCCGTTTTGACGCGGTAGCTCATCGCACCACGCAAGATACCGCCTTCCTCCGGGTCGATCATGCTCTCTTTCTCGTGGATTTCGATCATTTGATGGAGCTACGCATGTAAACCGCTTAGTATGAACTGTACGACCACAAGAGAGCTCGCACTGCGCGTCCATACCTGCCGCTTGGTGAAGACGGTACCAATATCTTCCCCGAGCGACGCATCGAGCACCATGCTCACGGGCTTTGCGAAGACGTAGAAAATCGCGATCAAGACTTTCACAAACGGGATGACGCGACCTCCGATCTCTGTACGTCAGGTTAGGTCAGTTCTCTCTCGACAGCACTCCCTCGTTTTGGCACATCATGCACCTACCGAGTGCATGCTTGGTACAGATGGCTTGAGGCACAATCTCTCCGAACACGACGATGAGAACCGTCGACACTAGAAAACCCGCAAACCCGCTCGTCATATCGGCCATCATGATCGATGTGAGACTGTTAACTGCGACGTTTCCCATGAGCAGTGTCGTGAGGAGCAAGTTGCCCTTCTCTCGGATCGGGATGATCTTCCGAGCAGACTCACCCTGGCGCTTTTCTTTGGGCGTCGCGTTCTCATC
>JAADVY010000896.1:0-11528 GCA_023336035.1 Pythium plurisporium
CCCCCCCCCCTTCTCCTCTTGCCCCCCCTCGCTTTGTCACTAGTGGATCCACACGTCGCCTCTCTCTCCCTCCACTCCTCGATGACGATGCAGCCGACGCCGCTGCCGACGCAGAACCCGCCGGAGCCGTCGGCGCTTGGCGAGATCGTCTACCGCGGCTGGCTCAACCTCAAGATCCGCAGCATGGTCAACGTGCGTCCACGCCACATGCGGTACTGCGTGCTCACACGGGACAACCAACTGCTCTCGACGTTCAAGTTCCAGCCCTCGGCGGGCGACCTGCAGACGCTCGCGGCCAAGCCCTTGCGGCAATACAAAGTGCTCGGCGTCGCCCCGTGGAACGGCCGCAAATTTGCGTTTCTCGTGAGCGTGACGCAGCAATCCGACCAGGCGGACCGCATGCTGGAGGTCGATGCGTCGCTCGAGGTCGCGGCGCAAGAGTGGATGCAGGCGCTGCGGGAGGTGGTCGCGTATGCCGACAAGAGCGAGTTGGTTGGTGGTCCGCATAGCCTCGTGGGTGCGACAACGAGTCCGCGAAGCGGAGAGCCCGTGCTGCCGTCCATGCCACCACGCAGTCTCAGTGAAGGCGACGCGTCGCATCCCGAGACCAAGAAACAGGCGGATCTGTGGGTGAAGGGCGCGTCTGTGCATCGCGGCTTGATGAACGCCTCGGGCGAGAACAGTTGCTTTCTCAACGTGGTGATCCAGAGCTTTTGGCACCTCACGAGTATGCGGCACTTTTTGCTGAATGTCGAGATCAAAGACGAGTCGCGCACGGTTGAATCGAATGTGCTGCGTGCACTCAAGTCGATCATGAAGGAGTACGACGACACGACCAGCGACTCGCTCATTCACTCGCGCGGGCTCCGCAAGGGGCTCAGTGTGCTGTACGCGGCGGACAAGAACTTTCAAGAAGGCGCGATGTACGACGCTGAGGAGACGCTGCTCGCGCTGCTGAATTTGATGCATCAGCAGACGGTCGCGACCGAGATCCAGGAGACCAAGAAGACCACCCGACTTGTCAAGTCGATTGTGCGCATCGTCAGCCAGGAAGAGTATGAGGAGACCCCGCAGGCGGTGTTTGACGAGAATTCGATTCCGCACTTGGTGTTTAGCCACCAGATCTACGACCGGTATGTTTGCGACACGTGCCATCACTCGACGAATTGGGACTTGTACAGCAACTTGGTGTACACGACCTATGCGGTTGATTTCTTCACCAAGAAGTACGATACGATGGATCAATTACTGCGCCACGCGTCGCTCGCGGATGGTGACTTGGCCGCGACATGCGATCAGAATGACTGCAAAGGCAAGAATATCAAAGAGGTACGATCTGGGTTGGAATCAATGGGAACTCACCTGACCATGGCGCTGACGTGACTTGTACCCTGCGATTTATAGCGCACCATCCACCGCTTTCCGATGGTGTTTGCAATCTCGGTGTTGTGGGCAACCAACTCGGCGACGAAAGAGCAAGTGCAGGGCCTGTTGGACAACATCGAGTACCGAATGGACTTGGCGCGGGTGTTTGATGCTGCCGGAAATGTGGTCAGGTTCAAAAATGGTGGCCTGCGTACGACGTATCGGTTGCGTGGCTTTGTCTGTTACTACGGTCGGCATTACATCTCCGTATTTTACAGCACTGCACACAAAGCGTGGCTTCTCTTCGATGATAGCCGAGTGCTGGAACTTGGCACGTGGGAGAATGTTGTGGCGGAGTGCCTCAAGTGTCGATTCCAGATCGTGCTCATGTTTTACGAACTTCCGGATCAGCGTAAAGACTCGTCGGTTAGCTTGCTCAGTATCAACTCCACTGATATGCTGCGCGACCGTCTGAAGAGCTCGTCGATCTCATCGCTGAGTGACATCATCCAAGAGTCGCCCGATGAAGATGGCTTGAACTCACCTACGTCAGCCTCACATGTCTCGCAGCCGCCAACCCTGCCCAGTGTAAAAGAAGATTCGACAGGTTCTCCGGCGTTGTCACCGTCACCCGTGGCCACGTCAACCAACATGGAGCAACTCCCGCCACCGGTTCCACTGGAAGATAACGAGCGACAAGTTGCTCCCCGCAAGACGAGATCTCTGCCTGAAGTTTCGACACAGGACATTATTGATGTCCCCGTCGATCGCGAGATCGAACTTGCACAGCTCAAGCACCTCGGAGTCTCTGCACATGATATCATGCCGGTCTCATCGGCGATCGCGATGTGTCCGCGGACCATCTCGATGAACTCACCGCCGGGACCTGATGAGTACGACGTCCGCTTCAAGGAAGACTCGGTGATCTTGGGTATGTACCTCGAGAAAGTCGGCGCTGATTTGTGCGTGACTAGCTTCCCACGCAGTGTGAACGGCGACATGTTTGGCGCCGAAAAATGTGGCCAGATTGGGCTCTTTGACTTGGTTATCCAGGCAAACGGTCACCCCTTGCAGCATTACCCTGTGGACCGAGCCATGAAGATGATCAAGGCACAAACGCGACCCTTAATTCTCCGTTTCCGGCGCTCTCCCCTCGTCAAGCAGCTCGTTGACATGGGCTTCACCAGAAACAAGGCAGCGGATGCGCTGCTCAAGACCCGAGGTGACGTTCAGTCTGCGGCGAACTATTGCTTCGAGAACCCGTAGAGTGAAGCAACCTCTGTAACAAATGTAACGCTGCGAGAGTGCATGCGGCTCTGTGGAGAGTGCGTTCGAAGAGAGCTCCGTCGGTAGACCGACACAAAAAGAATGACACAAAAGAAGTGCGAAGTCAATACAGTATCCGAAATGGACAACGATAGTGAGCAACAACGAAGCTCTCTGCAATACGTGAAGATGTGGGTCTCTGTTATCGTCTTAAAGGATATCGAGGCTGGCTTTGCACCCTTTACGCGAACACCATCGCAGTGAGTGCTACGGTGAGCATGATCGTCGCTGCCAGCGTCTTGACTGACGGCATCAAACCAGCCGCAGCACCGGTCGTGTCGCCCGAGCCACCACCCGTGGACGCCTTGTCCGCACACTGCGTGCCCGAGTACCCGGTTGAACACGTGCACACGCCCTCGGCCGAGCACTTGCCATTGCCCGAGCACACCGTCTTGGCCTTGGGGTCGCACGCCGCGCACTGGTTGCCCGTGGCACCGTTCTTGCAGGAGCACGTGCCGCTCGTTGCGTTCTGCAGCACGCACGTGCCCGAGACGCCGCACTGGCCGAGGTTGCTGCACTCGTTGGACGTGACCGACGCGCAGTACTTGTCGCCCGTGTAGCCGCTATTGCACTTGCACTCGTACTCTTGGGCGAACGAGCTCTTGGGCGAGCACGTGCCCTGGCCGCTGCAAAGCGTTGGGTTGGGCGACGAGACGTTGCCGCCGCACGCGATGATCTGCGACTGCGTGAGGTTCGTGAGGTGGCCACCATTCGATGCGATGTATTTGCGTGCATCCATGCACTGGTAGATGCCGTTCACGACCTTGGACGAATCCCCCACCGTGAAGTTGCGCACGTAACACTCGACCGTCGAGTTGTCAGCCGCCGACGACGCCGACGAGTTAGTGGGCGAGCCCACGCCGGCGTCGTCTTCATTGTCGGTGTCGCCCGAGCCTGTCGACGGCTTGGGGGTCGGTGCGTCGAGCTTCTTGTTGCAGTTGGACACGACCGTAAACGCACACACGGTCTGCACTTTGCGGTACGCGGTCGGCCAGGAGCTGAACGTCGGGCAGCGGCCCGCGATCGAGCCACTGCAGATCGTGCCACTGGCGATACACATGTTGAGCTTCGCGAGCCCGGCCGTGCTCGAGTCGACAGCGATACACTCGAGCCCTTTGCCGTACGAGGCACAGTCCTTGTTCGACGTGCAGCCACCCGGGAACGTGGTCGAGTTGGTGTCAGCGACGACCGCAAGCGGAGCGAGCACGAGCGCTGCAAGAACTGAGGCGGTGGCCGTCTTCATGATGAGCTCCTTGCTTGAGTATACGTGATCGGCTGCGGGCAACTTGAAGACTGGAGCGGACGCGAGAGGTGGATCTGCTGCGGCTTTGGTCCCGAGAAGAGGGAGAAGAGCGAGCGATCTTCGCGCTTGAGGCGTTTCTGTTCTCGTTTGTTCTTTTTTGGATCGGTGCAAACAGAGCGTCGCAATGTTTCTCAGACTGCAGCATCGCAGAGCCCGAACCACAGCAAAAGGGGTGGCCGAGGCCACGGCCTCTGTGGCGATCGATCGTTAAAAAAACGTTGGTATCCTCCGCGGGCCGTCATGCCACCGCGTACAATCCCATGAAGGGAACCCAATCCGAGAGCCAAGATCCGATCAGATTCCTCCCCACCACCGGAGAAAGCGTGCGCGTCACCTATCTTTGTCGTCTAGACTGAGCTCCCGTCGAGCACCGTTGACGATTGCCATCTCTATTTCTGCGTGTGCTCATGGATCCAGTATGAGGTTGGTGGGCAACTCATTATGTGGGAAGGAATCTTCTTCGTGGTGGGAGCTCTGCGTGAAGCAGAGCGATGAGCCTCCCATCGACGCCCAAGGCCACGCCGGGTAAGCGTCGACGTGGAGCGCTCACGTCTTCTAACCGCCATTGGACCGATGCGCTCGCTGACTCGGAGCATGCGACCACGCGGCTCGGCGCGCGGTTCCACCTCCGCAAGCTCTTTCTGCGTGCGGGGGTCGACGAGTTCTCGCAGTCGGAACTGGAATTCATCACGCAGTACCTCATTAATGAGACCACGATCGCTGAGCAGCCATGGTGGGCGGCACTGACAGAATATGAGCAGCTCGAGGTCGTCAATATGCTCGAGCTGCACCACATCCCGAAAGGAGAAGACAAGACGTTGTGGTTCTCGTCGAAGGAGACCGCGAGAGATTGCATCTTGGTGTATGGGAACGCCGAGGCCAAGCCCACGGACCCGAGTTTTGGACCGGTGCTTCGATTCGCAGAAGGCTCCGTGGTCGGCAACATGCGACTTTCGTCATCGGCTCCGACAGGGTTGAGCGATCGTAGTATTGACACTCGACGCTCGAGCGTGGACTCATTGCCTGCTGTCGTGGTCAGTGCAAACGCCTCGCCCGACACGTGGCGCCGCGTTAAGCGAGAGCAGGCGTTCCGGAACAGTCTCCACTTTTACAACAAGCTTCGCATCATCGGTCCGGCCGACTATTTTGTGCTCACGTCGACCGATATCGCGCAAACCACGGCCAAGGCCGCCGAGCGACTCGAGCGCGAGGGGCTCTTGCGGCTGTACGGACTCGAGCGGTTCCTGGGTTGCATTCGCAAAAAGACTTTTGAAAGCGGCGCGGTGTTGGCCGAGGAAGACGAAGTGCTTGACTGTCTCTATTTCATTCTTGAGGGCGAGTGTCGCGCGAGTGTTCGAGTAGACGATCTGGACGACGGCGATCCGTTCGCGGAGAAGACCAACGCTGCCCGTACGACTGCTGCAGACGCGATGCTGAATGGGCATCTCGCCTCGAAATCTCCTCCTCCTCGTATCGTGCAGCTTCCTATCGCATCACTCGGGCCGCGATCGCTGGTTGGGGATATCTCGATGCTGCTCGGTGCTCCAGAGCCGGCAACGGTTCATGCCGTGACGGCTGTCGTCGTGCTTGCTCTTAGCCAAGAGGACTATGCAAAGGAAACAATCGACATGAAGGATGCCGACGTCGCAGCGCCGATCGAGAGTACGGTCCGAACTCCATGAGGGTATGTCGTGATTATTAACTGACCAAAAGATGTGTGATCACGTAGCCATGAAAAAAGTTGCGCTGGACACGATGGGGTTTGTGCTGGATCGGGTAAAGGCCGAGGCGGTCTATAACAACTGCGACCAAACCCGGAAAATTCGAATCATGGAGCAGTGCATCGCAGAAAAGCAGCCGGGTAGGAATGGAGGAGCCAATCAAAGTATAGTCGCTGGAGCTGACAAAAATGATCTGTTCTTGTAGAGTTGGAGACGCCCCAATCAAGACATCTTCTTGAAATGGTTCACTTTAATCGGTTCGCATCGTACCAATCCTTTGGTAGGCAAACAATCGCGACACCAAAACGTTTCGATAAGCCAGCTGAGGAGGCCAAGTCCAAAATTCCATCGGTCGTCCAGAGCTACATCAAAAACATCGCAGCCCACAAGAGCCCGCGCGCGGCGTCGGGTGGCGCCAGTCTCGCGCCTGTGATCCTCAGCAAGCGCCGAGAGTTGTCGCTCGGGGATGGCAACGCTACGTATTTCACACGCGAGCAACGCAAGGCGGTGTCGATGCTGAACGGACTCCATTCCCCGCTCGCCAACAAGTCACTCGGCGGAAGCGTGTGGCTGAGCACGCCCTTGATCAGTAGTTCTCATCGACGAGACGAAGATGACGAGTACGAGAGTGAATACTCAATAAGCGATACGCCGTCGGAGCAAATCTCATCCGACTTGAAAGCACTCGAATCCATTGGGAGCCGGACCATGCAGTCTCGATCAGCCATCGACGATCAGTTGTTTCTGTTCCCGACCATGACTCGCCAGCGCCAGCTCCACGCAAGGTACGAAACGTCATTGAGGTTCAGAAATGGATCGTCTGCTTTGACTGACTTTCTCCACTACGCGGGGGTTCGTAGGAGTTTGCCGTTGTTGCCGAAGTACCGTGCTGGGGACAACCACAACCGATAGTTATTAGACCTTGAAAAAGAATGTAGCCATGACTCAAATGGGTTCACTTCATTCGCACCCTATTTCGACAGCGTCGAGAACGTCGAGAAACTAAATAGACAAGTAGCCATCTGATGGACATGCTATCCGAAGCCGGGGTAGGGTTATTATCAAAATTATGGTAATTCCTATTTTCAGCGAATCAGAAGCACAATCCTTTTTGTTACGAACCCAACTGGGTGGTCCTACGCTGATCACATAAATGAATATCCTGCTCATAGCCTTTCCGGGATGTCGAGATAAATATTATATACTTGACCTTCGAAGAAGGATATTCGCCACGTAAATGTCACGCCAGCGCAAGAAACGTTTGTAACTGCCATGTCACACACATCGCTGCCCACATCCTCCCCTATTCCTTCAGTCAGTTTGTGTGCGTTGAGTCCATCTGTTGTGTGCAAAGGTTTGTTCTCCTCTTCCCCTCCTCCAAGTGTACTGTACCGTAAAGCTGCCACGGTCCGCTCCGCCTCCGCTCTCCTCTTCACATCGCCCCTCTCTCGGCGGCAGCAACTTCGACCACCACCAGATCACTACGACGACGGGCATGGCGATGGACTCGAACGGCGTCGAGGCCGCAGCAACGACTGTGGAGACGGTCACGGCCTCCTCTGTGCAGGTGGACGTCGTGGAGCAAACCAAGACGACCGTGGTGAGCTCCTCGGTGGAGATCAAAACGGAGGAGATCAAATCGGAGGAGGTCAAATCAGAGGAGATCAAACCAGCAGAGGACGGGACCAAGGACGAGAGGGAGACCGAGGAGCTCGAGACCGAGAGCTCCGCGACGCTCTCGTCCACGCCGCCCAAGCCCGCGGGCGCCAAGAAGTGGCTCGGCGGCTACCTGCCCAAGGTGCCGTCGCTGCTCAAGAAGCCGTCAACGACCACTGGCGGCGTCTCTCCACCAGCGGAGCCCACGGCTGTCGACCAGCACCCGACGGAGGACGAGGCGAATGGTGGCGACGAGCTGGGCTCGTTGACCGAGCAACCGCCGGCGGAGAAGCCCCCGACGGTCGCGTCGCGGCTGCGCGGGCTCTCGATCGAGCAGAACGCGTTCGCGCGCTCGCTCGTGGGCAAGATCAACGGCTTCCGCTCGCAGTCGTCGGTGAGCAATACGACCACTGAGAGCCCGCGCAACTCGATCGACGGTATGCCGCCGACGCAGCGTCGCTCGCTCCTTGGCGCGACCAACGTGCCGTCGCCTCGCTCGGACCCCAACTTGAAGGCGCGTCGCGGTGCGTGTGTCTCCACCAAGTTTGGCACGGGCACGGTGCTGGACATCCGCTTGGACGACGGCTTTTACATTGTGCAGCTCGTGCCCAAGAGCATTGCGTACTTGAAGGAGGACATGATCATCCGCGAGATCAAGGCCATTGTCGGTGAGCGTGTGAAGACGCGGTGGGGACTCGCGACCGTCGAACAGTACTATGCCGACGAGGACATGTACAACATCGCACTCGACTGGCGCTGGGACGACGACCACGTGTGGCGCATGAAGGCGACCACCAAAAAGTTTGAAAAGATCAGTCGCGGCATGTCGATCGTGCAAAACACCAAGAACAAGATTTTTACGGGGTACTCGACAATCCGCGAGAGTGCGAGCTACGGGTACGCGAACGTCGCGGCCAAGATGAACACGGTGTCGACCTACAAGGGCACGCCGCGCACGTCGGTGACACAGACCACCACGCTCACACAGACGCGAGGCGAGAGCCTCGGCAAGGCGCTGACGCCGTACGGCGTGTGCACGGTCGTCGAGGTGCGACCAGACCAGTTTTTCGTGGTCAAGACCAAGTGTGGGGCCACAGGGTATTTGCACGCGGACTCGGTCAAGCTGCTCCACCGGCGCACCAACTTTGCGATTGGCGAGCGCGTGAAGACTCCGTATGGTCAGGGCGAAGTGATGGCGTACCGCGATGAAGACGAAGTATACGAAGTCAAGCTCGAGCTGCTGGTGGCGGTCGGGTCGGTCGCACCCATGCTCTACATCAGCGACGTCCACGCGGAGGCGATGATGGTGCCGGCGAATGCGAACGGCAACTACGCGCGTCTCTCGTCGATCTTCACGATGACGCGTAACTCGGTGTACTCGGCGTCGGCGAGTGTGAAGGCGTCGGCGACAGGCGGGCTCACGACGCTGTCCAATGTCAAGTCCAAGGTGTCGACCATGGCCGCGATCAAGATGACGTAAGTAGCTACTGCTGGTCGTGAGGATTTGCACAGTCTCATTCACGCATCTCGTGATTTGGGTATGTTACAGGAAGGCCAAGTTTCAGAAGGGCGAGCGAGTGATCACGAGCTTTGGCTCGGGTTTCGTGTCGGATGCGCGACCACTCGACCGCATTTACGAAGTCCAGTTGCGTCGTCTCAAGTTCCGTGGGTACTTTCACGAGTCGGCGCTGCAGGCGTTCCCGTACGAACGCGTCACGCACTTTATCGTTGACGGCAAGACCATCCCAGCACCGGACATGCCGAAGAACCTGCCCGAGCACAAGCGTCGCGATATCATCACGACGGCGATCCGCCAGGCGCGCAATGGCCGGCAAACGACATGATTTGATCAGTACGTCGAAGTGAAAAGCCAGGACGGAGACACGGATGAGAAAAGAAAAAGAAATGCAGCCCTTTCCGTTTGATAGTACACTATGTAGTAGGAGCGTGCGTGGTGCCGTGGTGCCGTGTTTGTGTGACTCTAGAACAATGCCACCGACCTGTTTCTAGCTTGTTGCTGTTGTTTTGTTTTCACGAGAGTAGACGGTGCTGCTCTTTGATGATCTCGTTCTGACGGGTACTGATGCCGATGTATCTCGTGAACGGCACGTTCTCGTCGGTGATACCTGTGCCCGTGACGCCAAACTTGTGAGCATACCAAATGGATCGACCACGCCTCACGCGACATTAGCGTACCTCTATGACGATTCACGCTCGGATACGAAAAGATCCTGAGCGATGGCTTGTTGTTAGCACTGGTGCTGGTCACCCCCATACCGCTCAGGCCGGCCGTCGATGCCATCGGCTGGCCTTGGTGCTTGCGCATGCGGACAGCGTCCCGGTACTGGCGTCGCCAGAAGAGCTCGTCGTCTTCTTTGGACTGATACGACGATTCCTGATCAAAACGCTCATGCTTGGGCACATCGCGTGCACTCGCTACAGACGAGACCGAGCCGTTTGAAGACATCAAGGAAGGGGTCACGTGGACCGGCGAGGTCGATGTCATGCCGTACGGGATACCCATCGAAGTAAACGACGCTGTGCGAGAAGATGTCTGGATATGGAGTCCTCCGTTGCGGGAGCTGCTGCTTGTACGACCATCGCCTCCTTGCAATTCACGAAGCGTCGCCTCGGCCCGCTCCATACGAAGTTTGTACTCGTTGCGTTCTTGCAACGCCTCTGTCAGCGCCGTATCCTTCACCACAATGATCTACACAATACAATAATTATGTTAGCTACAATCTCGACGTCGACCAAGACGCATCGATCGACCTCAAACCTGCTGAAGCTCCTGTGCAAGGCGCTCGTGGTCGCACCCGCCGCCGTAGTTGCCCGACCGCAGTTTGGCGATCGCATTCGAGACGACCCCGCCGTGGATCGTCGTACCCACTTTCGTCGGCGAGCGGCTCGCATGCAATCGCGGGTCCTGGTCCGTATACTCCTGTAGCTTCTTGTACGCATCCAGCAGCTCGCGCTGCAGGTTCTCAAAGTCGCGCGTGAGGATTTCGATGGTCGACGACATCGCCAGCACCTGGCGGTGCGCGTCGGCCGTGTCGTCATCCACTTCAAAACGACGGCCGCATTCCGAGTCGTCGTCCGCCGCCTCCACCACGAGCTCCGCTGGCGGGCGTCGACCGTCCATCCGTCCCCGTGACATGGCTCGTCCTGAAGCTGGCACCAGGTGATGCGTCACCGGATGCCAAGTGTAGCCATGTCATGCAAAAAATAGACGACGGCAGGATACTTATTTAGTTGAAGTTCGGGTCACTACTGTACCTCTACCGTAACCCTGAAGGGGTACGTTCTGCCTCTCATCGTACCCCTCGTGTGTGTTAGATTGTACCCCCGGCGTGGCCACGTAGAGGTCAAGTCTCACATCAGAAAAACGATGGCAGTTCTCGTGCGGCGGCTCGCGACTGCAGCGGCCGTGGCGCTCGCGCTCACGTCGCATGGTCCGCAGCGTGTCGTGGCGGCACCGGCGGCGCCAGACTCGCCCGTGCCGACCAAGTACCTCGTGAATCTCCAGGTCTTTTTCCGTGCGTTCTGGTGCGACGCAGCCTGGGAAGATGAGAGAGGTAAAGCTGTGTGGGAAGGCTGATGGGGGTCTCTCTGTGTGTACAGTCCCGCGTGCCAGTGGTTCGTGGGGGATCCGCTGCTGGAGCTGCTGCGTCAGGAGGAGTACGTGACGATTGGGCTGACAGCAACGAGGGTAATCGAGGACTAACCACTAGTGTCAATTTAGCTTTCGCAACATTCTCGATCTCAAGTGCGTGCCGAGCACAAGTGGCGGTGATAGGATCTACGGGAGACTAATGTAGGGGTTATGGTAGTGTGTACCCCGCGGCGGGCATGATCGACAAGAACGGCGTGTTTGACTGCGAAGGGGGCGACCTCGAGTGTGAGGGCCACGGGTGGGAGGTCTGCATCATCGAGAAAGATCCGACGGACGTGATGAAGTATGTCGGCAACCTCGCGGTACGTATTCGATGCAGCGAATATGGTGGGTAGGGCTTCGTGTAGACAGGATACTGACGGAAGGATAGTGCCTGGAGGGCGATGAGTCGGGCGAGATTGGCGAGTGGGATACCAAGCTGAGCAACTGCTTCTCGAGCGAAGAGCGCGTCGCGTTGCGCGAATGCTACATGAAGCGAAGTGCC
>JAADVY010000897.1:0-11528 GCA_023336035.1 Pythium plurisporium
ATCGTTGAGGCTCAGTCATGGTGCGGAAACTCTGGATCGGCTTCAGGCGTGATGAGTGAGCCGCATCCGTGTCAGCCACGTCTCTCGCTCCGTGGACGAGGACGGTAGAAAGAATATCGACCGACCATAGCACGCGAAAGAGGCGGCGATCTGGGTGGGGTGGGGAGAAGAGCGAATGCGTTTGCGACTGTCGACGAGTACCATACTGTATGTCTACTACACTCGGACACGCCATTCGGACGCTGGACCCAAGCTGGAGGCGTGATCGTATCGCGCAGCGCTGAGCGATAAGACGTCATTGTGCTTGTCCAGTTTGCCAGGCGAGCTGTGTAGGTCAACGTGATGGATGCAATTAGAGCCCTACGAGTGGCCAGTTATGAGTCACTTGTTCGTTATCATGTGCTTCAACATGACTGCCCGCTGTATCGCATGCATCCCACGTTCAAGCTGAACGCATTGCGATCATCCGGAAAACTTGCGCGACAGCGTGGAACGCGCTTCGATTCGAAACTCAGCTCCTGCACCACTGGCAACTTTCCTATAGCAAACGCTCCGTTGATACAGCAGAAAGTGGCCCCAGAACGTGGCGAGCACGGCAGCCGCGTCCGACTGACTTCGGGAAACCACCCATCAATCGCGCTGCTCTCTTCTTCTTGACAAACCACCAATCCCATCCGCACGGTCTATGACGTTGCGTCCCACCTTCTCGATGGCACCGTCATCATCGAGGTACCGTGCGTTGACGTTTTGCATCGCGAGCCGCTGCACCCATCCCTGCCAACGTTGCGCCAGCCCAACGCGCATGATGGTCTCCAATCCCGAAAGCACTTGCAAATCCACCCAACGACAACGGATGAAAGTCGCGCGTCCACGCCTTCGACGGGTCCTGTACGATTGGGCATGAGACATCCTCTCTACTTCCGCACACGCACCACAACACAGACAAGCGATTGCAGCAGCAAGCAATCGATCGCCCAGTCTGCTCAACCCCCCACGGAGATGCGCTGTACCCATGTTGGTCGTTCTCAGACGAAAAGATCGCCTTGTCACCGATCCCCTACCCCTCTCCATCAACACTGGTCACGTCCCGTCAGAGAGAACAAAACACGGGACATTCGGAACACGTCCCGTACAACAGCAAGTGTACCAATAATCGGGTACATGCACACTACTATATCCTACTCGAATACAGGACAATGGTTGAAACTGATACAAGCCACCTTGGTGGGTTCCCTCCTTTCCTTGTCCATCTTTCCCTTCCCCAACGACCCGAGATGAGCGACGGCTCGCTCGCGCGCGCCTCGTTTTCGAGCGCTAGTGGCGCGCCGAGCGACGCGGCACTGCCCTCAACGGTCTCGATGCGTGTCGCGTCGCCTCCGCTTTCGAATGAGTCCTCGGCGAGCTCGGGGGGCGTCGTATCGGCCTCGGAAGAGACCATGAAGCGAACGCTCGCGAGCGACCGCGTCGCGATGAAGCTGCTGCCGATTCTGTGGGAAGGCTACGTGCGTCGCAAGGGCGAGTGGCTGCCGCGGTGGGAGGAAATGTTTCTCACGATGGACGGCCGCTGGCTGCGCTTTTACGAGTCCAAGAGCAAGTATCTCGAGACGCAAGCGTGCGACGAGAAAAGCGTGCGTGTCCGTCTGCCCATCGGGTCGCCGCCGCACTCGTCGCGGCGCAGTGCCGTGCAGCGTGTCGCGACGTTCCACGGGACGGCGACGCCGCTGTCGTCGGCTCCGTTGTCGTCCTCCACGAAAGGCAGCGACCGTGCACTGAGTACCAAAAGCAAGACCCCGAAAAGCAGTGGCGCGAGTCCCTCGTCCTCGATGTCGACAATCGGGGACAAGAAACATTATCTTACGGTCACAGGCGTCTCAAAGGAACACGCTGGACGAGCCCACGGCTTCTCGGTGTCGGTGGCCGAGCGCAAGCACGCGCTGCACCTCGCCGTCGAGACGGAGATTGAACGGGTCGTGTGGATCCACTTGCTCACGGCGGCACTCGACCAGCAAAAGGAACTCGCAAAACCCAAGCACCAGAAGACGACTAGTGATGCATCGACGCTCGCGACGGCTGCACTGTGGCGACTGCTGCCGCCGGGCGTGATCACGCGCACGCTGCTGGGCACGCCGATCGTCGTGAATCTCGTGCAATTTTACGACGCCTGGGGCTGGATCCAGGGCCGCAAGGGCAATTTCGCCGACTTGTTGCCGTGTCTCCATCCGAATGTGACGATCTCGAGCAATTACCCGCCGTCCGTGCCCGTCGCGGGCGAGTACCGTGGACGCGCCGGTGCGTTGTGTTATGTTACCGACATGCACGCCGGTATGGACGTGTCACAGTATAGCATCGACAACATGGCTCGCAGCGGCGATCTCGCAGTGGTCACGGGGTGGGAAACCGTACGGAACAGCACGAATGGCCGCAAGTTTCGCCATCTCTGGAAGCACGAGCTGCGGTTCGAGGCCGACGGCCGGATCAGCCACATCAACATCATCGCCGACAAGGTCGCGGCAGCTGTGGCGTTCGCTGTGCAGGCTGAGGGACCGTCGCTTGAGCTTCCCCATGAGCAGGAAGAGTCGCTCGCGACGTGCCCGCCCGGGGAGATCCGAGTTGTGTGTATTTGTGGCCAGCAATTGCGGAAGAAGAAGCTGCTCTCCAGCTCGGCTGACATCAAGATGGTCATTGGACTCAACGGGTTCCCCCACTTGATGCTCAAGGCTGCCATGTCCCACAAGTCGCTCGTGCAGAATGGCTCGAGCCGCGTGTATGCGACGACGATGAGCAAGTCAAGCACGGGGCCGAACCCGCTGTGGGCCGAGACACTCAGCATCCAGTACTCGGGTGCCGTACCTGGTACGAGTACATGCCTCTATGTCGAGGTGTGGCAGATGAGTATGATTGGTGACGAGCTCATTGGTTGTGCCAAGGTCAACATCGCGCAGCACCTCGTGCTTTCGACCGGAACCGAGGAAGAGATGGCGTCGTGTGCGATCCCCAAGTGGTATGAGTTGCGCAAGCCTGAGACGGTATCGGGTGGCTCGTCTTCGCCCAGCAAGCGGAGCTCAATCGCGCAGAGCACCACGGATCTCGATCTGGACGAGTTCTCGTGCGGTCGGATACAGCTTAGTATCAGTTTCTTGCCGTACACGGAGGAACTTGAGGTCACGGAAGATGAGCAAGGAGCCGTGACCCACGTGGTGCGCACACCTCGCCACCGAAAGAGCTTTGACCGATTACTCGCGCTTCATGAAGAGACCGAGGCCAAGCAAAAAGTACAGCTCGAGAAGCGATCAGCCTCGACATCCATGCTGCCCACAGTCAAGAAGCGCGTGGAGGACGACGATGCGAGTCCACCACAGAGTGTGAAGACCAATGCATCATCTCGAAGGACGGGTCCGTCGGCTTCCTCTTCTTCATCTACCGGCGATGACGCTAGCACTGCTCAGAGCCAAGCGATCGTACCCGACGAGATGTATACGTTCACGGTCGCGTCCACCAAGTTCCGCGTGTACACACGGTACCAGCTAATCCGTGCGATTGGCCATGGTGCATACGGCGTCGTGATCGCTGCGAGCGACCAGATCACGGGCAACTCGGTCGCGATCAAGAACATTCCCAAGACGTTTGATGATCTCGTGGATGCAAAACGCATTGTGCGTGAGATCCGACTCATGCGGCATCTTACGCACCCGAACGTGGTGACAGTGATCGATCTCATGCGTCCGCCGTCACTACAGACGTTTGACGACACGTATATTGTCACAGATCTCATGGAGACTGACCTGCACCGTGTGATCAATTCCCAGGAAGTGCTCTCACCCGACCACATCGCATACATTACGTACCAGATGTTGTGTGGGCTGCGGTACATCCATTCGGCCAAGATCATCCACCGTGATATTAAGCCCTCCAACATCCTTATCAACCGTGACTGCCTCGTCAAGATTTGCGACTTTGGGTTGGCAAGAGGCATTGATGTTCCCGAAGGTGAGACGACCATGGAGCAGGCACTGACCGAGTACGTTGTCACAAGATGGTACCGCTCGCCCGAGCTGCTGCTCGCGAGCAAGTACTCACCGGCGATCGACGTGTGGTCGGTTGGCTGCATCCTCGTCGAGATGTTTACACGGAAGCCGCTGTTCCCGGGTCATGACCATGTACACCAACTGAATCTCATTCTGCAGCTGGTCGGCTCGCCGGCGACGCCCGAGGACATGGCGTTCATCACGAATGCCAAGGCCAAGCGGTGGATGCTCAAGCAGACCAAGCATGTACGAAAAAGCTTCACGACTGTGTGTCCCAATGCTCCGCCGGAGGCAATCGACTTGATCACCAAGCTGCTGGAGTTTGACCCGCGGAAACGCATCTCGGTTGACGATGCGATCGCGCATCCGTTCCTCGCTGCGTATCGTAAGGACGAGATGGAGGCGACAGCGAACGAGGCGTTCGACTTTTCGTTTGAAATTGAAAATGGCGTGAAGAAGAGCCTCGACAAGGACACGCTGCGGCGGCTCATCTTTGAAGACGTGTGCCACTTCCACCCGGACGCACGGGAGGAGCTAGATGGATTCGTGCGGGAGCAGCAGCGGCTTCTAGATGTCGAGACACAAGAGCGAGAGCGGCAACAACAGATCGAGCTGTCGCCTCGAAATGTCCGGGCGGGGATCGCCTGAGAAAAAGGAGAGATGATGTGTACGTAGACGCACAAATGAACACACGTAATCAATCCTCGGTAGATTAGAAAGAGAGTGAGTATTACTACTGTTTCCCCTTGTCAAATCCAAAGAGGGACACACAAAAGACTCAATTGGCCACATCACCAAACTCTTTGTGGACCTTTTTTCATGCGAGCTGCCATGCCTTGAGTCGGAGTTTCGCCTACGACGCGTTCATTGCTCTAGTGCGTGGCAAGAATCGGAAACGCTTTGAAATGGTGTTCCTTACGGTCAAGCACCATCGGACTCGCGCGGTTCTCCATGTTACGCCTGGAAAATGCGCCTCGCTGCGTGGAGTTCAGACGGCATTGTGCGTGAGCAGCCACGACCCATGGATGTACAGGCACAAGGACGAGCGCGGTAGCAGCAGCTGGTTGAGCTGTAGACTCGAACAGTCCGGGATCACCAGAGAGACAATTCGCAAAATGATCCGTAAGCCTCGTCGATTATTATAACAGAGAAACGAGCGATGTTGGCGAGTTTGAATCCAATGCGTTAGCAAGCAGGAACACCCGAGTTTCAGTCCCACAAGAGACCCAATCGTTGATGGACCGCACGCCTACGCATCGCCATATCCATGGTCACGCGTATATCCTCGCTTGTCCACTCGTCATAATGCGTCGCGAGGATGGGCAGCGCGTCAAAATGGCCACCGCTCTCGGCATGAATCAAAACCAGTACAATGGGACTCACGCGATTCTCCAAGTACGCTTTGAAGACCTGCTCGGCCTTTGCGCGAGAGAGCGGGTTGGTCGTGCCGACCAAGGCTGTCTGTCTCCATGTGTATAGCTGGACAAACGTCGCACCGCGAAACTCGTCAATGACAAACACGGGCTGCTTTCCCAGCTTCGCGAGCGCTTGTAGCTGCGGTGGTCCGCCCCAATGGGAGCGAGGCGCAGGGTGGCTCACGCCACGATCGCGAACGGCTTCGTAGTGGCTTTTAATTGCATCATGGAGCTCGTCCACAGAAGCGGAGGCGCTCACTTCAAGCCCAAGATTCTTCGCCTCAGTGTGCGGATCCACCAGAGCAGCTTTGATCTCTCGCTTCACGGTTTTGATCACGATGTCCATCACCTCGCGCTTCGTATTGACGATCTCGGACGGCGTGAATCGACTACGCAGCACAGGCGACGTAGCCGTGAGGTACGCACGATAGAGACAGTAGCCGTCCCCGTCGACCGTCTTGACGTCACAGTTGAGTAGCGAGGTCCAATATGACCGATCAACGGGCGGGTCTTGAGCAGCAATCGAACCCACAAAGCAAACGTCCTCGTCGTCATCATTCTGCTCCTTGATGCATTGAGCTGACTGCTTGATCTGCCCGTCTTGTTCCTCCTCGTGCTCCTTGACGAGTTGGCCGGAATCCTCGATTAGCTCTCTAGCAACGGATGGAGGTGAGGCGGATGACACCGCTGAGATTTGCATCGGATCGGGATCACCATCCTTGCTTTCCTCATTCATACCGAGGTGAATGACTGGCTCATCTCCACCTGAGTCGCAATGCCACGGACGGACAGGGCTATGGCGAGTTTGAGGAGGCGTGCTCGCCAACCGGTGTAGCTCATACGAAGACACTCCCCTCGTCCATGCCAATGGAGCATACTCAGAGGTGCCTCCGATTGAATCAATGGCTTGTCGGCGTTTCGTCATTTGGGCAGCAAAAGCTCCAATGCTCATTCGCTGAGCCGAAAAAACGCCGCAGCTGACATCGCGCGATCCGACCGTGCGCATCAAGACCTTGTTCAGCTGCTCCACCATTTGCACTGCCATCTTGAAAAGCTCATTATCGTGGCACTTCGTCACCTTTACGATTTCCTGTCCATCAGTGCCTGTCGATGCCTCCACCGCAAGAAGTTCATCGAAATACGAGTCCTCAATTGTCTTTTGGACGTGCGGAACAAACTTCGCCTTTTTGAATGTCGTTGCCCCGTTGTCTGATCGCAAGAACAGCTTGAGTTTCTGGCATTGCGTGCACGCGATTTGGCTCTGCCGTTTTCCTAGGATATCACAGTACACTTTCTGCAAGTACGAGATGTGGCGAATCCTCACGAATCTAGAGATGAGCTCGCATCGGAATTCAAGCACGACGTCACGTATCGTCATCGGAAGCTCGTCGGTCGGGTGGAACGTGGACTCTACAAAAAGCAGCAGCGCTGGCGTGATGGCACAAACAGCCTCCAGGTCGTCTGGCGTTTGTAGATACGATCGCATGAACTGAGGAGAGACTCGCCACGCCAGAGCCAAAATACGGGCGTACTCATCTGGCTGGGTATGTTCAGAAGACAAGTATGCGTAGTCAACGGATACGATCAAGTTCTTTCTTGAAGGCCGCAGTGTGAATGGATTCGCTTCGATCCCACCGAGCATCTCTGTAATTCGGCTTGGGTCCGTCTGCCCATGAAGGATGGATGCCACAAAATTGACCCGATAACGACGGAGCTCGAAAGACGGTTGTGATTGACGCCACGCGCGACACACTCGTTTTGCCATCGCCAGAACGGCACTCCACTTGAAGCACTCGGCCAAAGCCGAAAGGATTGCTTCAAATTGCTTAAATTCGCAGCAAGTGAGCAAATCCTCCACCAACTGGAGCTCCTTCAGATGCCGTAATGCATCGACAACTTTCACCGATAAAGGACTCGCAAGCGACCATCGTTGCGAGCTCGATGCAAATACTGAGGCAGCCTGGCGTGCATAGTTCTTGTGCGATACACAAAGGGTCGTCCACCAATCGATTGTGGTCGACGCACTTCCGGCGAATCGGACCCGGAAAAAGAGCTTGAGAGGAAAGATGACAAGCGCACCGGACTCGTACGATTGCCAACTTTCAGAGCTGTCGTCTTCCATCGGATTCAGAAATCTGTTCTTGTAGCTGTCAAACCTGATAGTATCTGGGTTGAAGAAGCGGCACGGCACGATTTCCGAGGATATGTGGGCTGACAGTCCCCGCGGATACACGCCCGAGCAAACCGGGTCAGCCCCATCGAAGTCTTCACCATTCACAGGATCTCCTGGATCAATCGGTACCCACGGAGCCCGAAGTTGTACAGTGTTTTCTCTCTTGGAACTAGAGCCAGGATAGCAACTTACGTGGGTGTAGACGAGCCTACATAGATATAATCGATACAAGCCTTGGCTGAAGGTACAGAATTTGGCCAAAGCTCGAGCCACCCGCAGGTCATCCTCCCCAAAGTTGTCGAATGAAAACGTTCGATGAATATACTTTTGCTGCAGGGCATAGACCAATTTGCGATCCCCTCGAGCCGTTTTCTGGACCCTTTCAAGGTCATCCCGTTCATCCGCTCTGACGCCGTCGCTTGCAAAGAATGCGCTGAGCGCGTCTTGGAGACGATAGTACGACTCGTGATTCCCGCAATAGGTTGGCGCGGGCGCCTCATGGTTCACTTCGAGATCGTACTCCATACACAGCAAGTATCCGCTTCGGATCGTCTTGATCTCGAGCTCACAGTCATGGTAGAAGACACCCCCATGAACTGCAAAAGGGTTGGCATCGATTCCACTCCACGCTCGCATCGCCGGGGCTTCATCTGAGAACGTGGGTTCGTACACGATCATGTCCGCACCTTGGAACACGCTTGGGAGCACAACCACCATGGAGCAGACTGCGCGACGATTCGAACGCACACGAGCCTTACTTCGAAACGCGCCAGCTTCATAGAGCACGAGTCTCTGCAGTCGAGGGATCAATTGGACGTCTTCTTGCATGCCGAGCTCTCCACGCATGGCGTTCACTACCGAGGAAATAAACGGTGGCCAGTGGGCACTCATGACCTCAACGTGGAGGGTCGCTACCTCATACGTGCGCTGAACAACATCTGCTCGCTGTTTGACGAATGCGGTACACGAAGCGACGAATCCATCGGCTCTTGCCTCGATCAATGGTATGGTGACCTGATACGAGCCATCAATGACAAGCCCAGGCTGAGGGTACCGACCCCACGCCATGCTCGAGAAGAAATCCCCGGGGAGCTCCGCGTTTTCGATCGCTTTCGAAACAGCTGCCAAGTGGGGGTCGTCATCATTCGCTTGCTCGTACATTTTTCGACGCGAGCGAGTCGTTTCATCTTCCTCGTCGCTGTCGCAGCTGGAGTAGGCGGCGTCATCGTCAGAGTAGTACATAGCGGGCCCCGACGGCGAAAACAAAGTGAGCGACCTCAATAACGGTGGCAAGTCGATCTGATGTCGGTTGACTCAGCGTGCTTCCGCGAAAATTACTTTTCGCGAAATATACTTCTTTGCGAAGTCTGGGAGGATCGCACCTCGCATTTGGCAATGCTTCTGCCACGAGTAAAGCGACCCCGTGCAGATCACTCGGCGGAGCGCAAGGATGGCACAAGCTATGACCCACGACTCAAGGCCGTCGCGGATGCGGCTGCGAACGTGGCCCCGCCAGGTGATTTTTCGCTGTCTGGTGAGATCCTGGAGTTTCCACATCCCGGCCTCCACATAGATCAAGTGGGCTTCGTTCCACTGCCGATCGATAGCGTCATGGAGCGAGTTGTTTGCAGAAACGTGGCGTCAGCTACGATGGCAGGACCGCTGGAAAAGTCGCCACTCGCCTCTCACAAGTGGTGCACGAAGAACCCTGAGTGGGCAGTCTTTCTGTGGGAGCTTGTCGAGCGGTCTCGTATTTCGCTTGGCGTATCTCGAGACGTGAAGCTATTGGTGAACGCGAAGGCGCTGCATCTCGGTGAGTTGGTCCTCTCTGAGCAGACCAAGCAAGATCCTCGCGTTCTTGGCACGCTGGTCGTCGTACTGCCGAGCCAGTTCGAAGGAGGTGATATCGTCATCAGCGATTCCACGCGTAGTCACAAACCGCATCGATGGTCCCCTAGTGCTGATCACCCACTTGCCCTCAAGTACGCGATCTTTTACAACTGCTGTTTGGTGAAGTCGACGCCAGTCATGCACGGAACGCAGATGTGCTTGACGTACGACCTTATCGTGACTCAAGTGAGCGACATCGATCGGCGCCCTCATTTCACCTTGAATGAGGAGCGATACCAAGCATTTTGAGAGGCACTGTGCACGTTCTTCGACCCTCAAATAACTGATCGAGATATCGAAAGGCAGATACTTGAGTACGATCTGCACCGGTATGCGTGGAATTGCATCACCGAACCCGACTGGCACCGCGCCACGACGTTTGTCCACGTTCTCCGTGAGAAGTACAAGAGCACCGATTTGAAATTCACGAACCTGAGCGCAGCAGACGAGCTACTCGCGGCAAGTCTCGCGAAATTTTGTGACGAAAGTCGTGGCAGCGTCACGCTGTATCTATGTCGCCTCGATTATGGCATTAAATGGGCTGGGCATCGTCACGATCGCGATGCACGCGACTTTAAGGATCATGTGACGCTGACAGAGTGGGTGCCGTACCGAGAAAAAGACGACACGATCGACTTGAGAAACTGCATGAGCAGTGCAACGATCCATGCCGAAGTCGCGCCCGTGGGGTTTTTCGACAACGATGATCTCGACTACGATTCGAAATTTGCGATCCAGCCTTTTCGTGATTCCGGCCACGACGTGAGCGCGTCGTACCGCTCCGCAGCACTCGTCTTGATTCCCAGAGTCGTCCAGCGGGGCATGCAGTTTGGCGACGACCCAATACGAGCGCTCGCCGAGTGGTCCACGCTGACGATCACCAATGCCACTCTAGCAAGCCGCGTCACCAGCGCATTTGCCGCGAATCCGCAAGACTGGTCTCTGACGACCCGAGAAGGCGAAGCCGTGCTCGATGGCGTCGTGCGCCTCCATCGTCTATCGACCTTGCAAGAGATCATGCTGAGCTGCCAGAAAGTGAGGTTCCAGCCCAAGCTTCGTGACGTCGTCGCGAGCTTTCACTGGTCGATCGCTGTCACGACGCTGCAGGAGATGTGCACGCGGTGGGGTCGGTCCTCGCGCAATTCTCTCAACCTCGTGACGTCCGTGCTGGATCGCGTCACGGATCCCGACCAAATCGCGTCCCTTCTCGACGCCATCTCTCTCGAGCCGCTGCCCGAGGTCTCGGCCTCGGAGCTCGCGCGCGTGCTGCAGCTCGCACGGCGGGTCGCACTGGCTCGCCTGGAAACGTTGCTGGGCATTCTCTGCACGGACGAGCCACCAACGTTCTCGGGCACCACCGAGCAGCTGAGCGTTTTGGTCGCGCCGGCCGTGCGGATCCTCGTGCACCGCCTCGCGTCCGTGGACCGCACCGATCCATTGCGAGAGCTCGTGCGTATGGTCACGCAGACCCTTCGCACGCAGCTCGCCCAATACCTTGAGACTCGCATCGCGCGCGCGTCCGTCGCGTGTCCGTTTCAACGTGACGGATGGCGGTTTACACGCATGCCGCTTGCGTGCACGGTGTGCGACACGCTCCAGCGCTTTTTGGGTACGCCCACCGAGCGCTCGCTGCCACTTAGCGGCCACAAGCTCCCGCATATGACCGCGTGTCTCGCGTGCTCGCGGCTGGACGACGTGGTGCAAGTCGTCGCGGGGTCGTCGTCGTCATCGTCCGCGAACGGCCACAAGCCCATGCTGATTAAGAGCTGCACCGCGCGGTGGTACACGCGCGGGCTCGAGGAAGTCCGTGCGCTTGACGCACTGCTCGCGCGATGGGACGCAGCCAGCACGTGATGCAGGACTTGTCGACGGGGTCGGAAAGTATTTTTAGCCAATCACTTATCTCTTAACACATTATCCATCAATCCGAGTCCTTGAAGAAAGCTAGTATTCGCCAATCAGCGATCGCTTCAATATCTCCTATGCAGAAACCACATCTGAACGAGGGGGGGGGGGGGGGGGGGG
>JAADVY010000898.1:0-11523 GCA_023336035.1 Pythium plurisporium
GAGAATTTAAACTGCGTCACTCATAATTCCCATTGGTATCGGCAGGCGGCATGAAGAACTTTATCGTGATCATTGTGCTCGTGTTCATTCTGCTTATCCTCACGTACTTGGTCATCATGACCTGAGCGGGTCGGCGTCCTCCTCGTTGCGGCCGACGGATACGCCGCTCGGGGGAGACCGTCCCTATCGTATACCATAGAATACACGTATTAATTATGACTCGCACCGCGACGACGCTCGGTCTCCTCTCGCCGGAGGAGGCCACCTCCTGGTCTGCATTGCTTCATGCTTCATTATGACGAGGAGGTTAGTTAGTGGTTGTCGAGAAACAGAGACCTCGATCGCTTCTCGTTTGGTCTTGGGATCGATTCTCCGTCTCCGTCACACGAGCCCCAGTGCTCGCTGCGTCGGGTACTTGCGGTCGCACGTCGGGCATAAAAACAGCGCTTCCAGTGGCGCGTCAAACGGCGAGTTCACGCGACAGCACAGCGCGCATGGCGTGGGCCCAAACTCGCCATGGTGGTCCTCGAACACGTCCCTCAAGTGCTGGCTCAGCTCGCTCGCACTCGACGGGCTCGTCTTCTCGCTGGGCGTAATTTCCTCGGTGGTCGGTTTCCGCTTGGCCTCGTCGTCGGTCTTGACACGCAAGTCCTTTACGGCGTCACTGGCAGCGGTTGCATTCCGCCGCAGGTGGCTGGCCGCCGTCGCGACGAGCGCCTTGAGGTCCGCGGGGATCTCCTCTCCAGGCGCGAGCTTGATCGCATTCTTCGGGGGACGTCCACGACCACAATACAACACGAGTCCCGCCGGGTTCTTGAGCGCCGCGGCGAGGAGGTGCTCGCGCGAGGCCGGCGGCGGACTCTTGGGCGAGGCTTTCGGTGCATGGGCTCGTCGAGGCTTCTTTGGCGCGCGTCGCGACGGCGCGTCGTCGTCGGAACTCTCCGAACTCGATGACGACGACCCCGACGTCGAACTGGTCTCTTGGCCGTTCTGCTGGGCCGTTTTCCGCAGGAGAAACGCGAGCTGCTGGCGCTCCGTCATGAGGCTCGGGTCCATGTGCAGTGGGAAGTCGTGGTCGCCGGAGGCGTCGCCTGCCGAGGCCGCACGCGTGCGCTTGGAGCGAGTCGCCATGGTGCGGGTGGTGGTGTCGGATACGATGAGGGAGTGTGGTTAGGTCCCTCCGGTCCGTGGTCCGTGGTGCGGCTTTCTTTGGCGAGCTTGAGACCGCACTGGCCTTTGGTCCGTCGCGCGTGTTGTGTGGATAGACTTGATTCCTCGTTGTAGGGGATTCTGTGGGGCGTGTCACGCTCGCCGGTCGTGGCAGGATAGACTGCGTGTGGGTTAGACCTTCAATCGTTCCGCTGGGCTTCGGCCGTTCTTCTTTTTCCCATGCGCTGTGCTGTTACCGCTTTCTGTTTGCTTGTCTTGTGACCGGACCGGTAGGTACAGTGTCCATGGGAATCTCACAGTGTAAAGTTTCCAACAAATCAAAACGCGACGCTGGGGTGTCACCCACACACACAAACCCCCTACGCAAACCGAAGGTTTTATCGATTTTTTTGGTTCTCTTTTTTTTCGGTTTTCTTCATCTCCTTTTCTTGACTGGTCACACAGCGCGTCACACATCGTACCCCGAAGTGTGGCTCACAGCACGCCCCACTTTTGAGCCAGCGGTTCCACAGTCACAGACCCCTTCTTCAGACAGGCGACCGTATCTTGACAGCCAGATTTATGTGGCCCCCAACCCCTTTCGAACTTGAACCTCATCGGCCACTTTTGCGATCGGCCAGTTAGGGTCTGTCAGGAGGGGCAGCATTTTCTTCTGCCCAGAAACCACACACTGGATTCCCCCCAACAAAACGTCCAGCACAACTGCAAGTCAGCCAACCTAGGAAACCACCCATCTCTGGATTTTTCCAGACCGTCGTTTTGTGGTTGGCCGGATCAGATTCGACCCCCCCCAGTCTGACTCGGCAGTGAGTCCCTACAAGTTAACTACGGTTAACTTCAACTTTCGTAGAGTGATGGTCTCTAAACTAACCATCATTCCCATTTGCTTACCCCCTCGTATCGGACGTGGGGATCATCTTTCGTCCTCCACCTCTTTCCTCCTCCACCTCCTCCTTCCAGTCCACAAGATGCCGCCGCAGATCTCCGACTCGGAACGCGATGCGCTGCTGCCACTCGAGATCGCCGCTCCACTGCCGAAGGAGAAAGCCCACGCCTCGTCTCACGCCTTGCCACCTCCGCATGCTCTGCTAGGCCTCGCGTGCGTCGCCGCGTCGGCGCTGTGCTTCAGTCTCATGTCCACGGTCGCCAAGTACGAGGCGCGCGCGCTGACGCCAGTGGACACGGTCTTCTGGCGTTCGCTCGTCACCTGGATGCTCAACTACGTACGTGACGAGTCGTCCATGAAGTCTGGTACCATACCTGACGTTCTATGTGTGACCGACCGTAGATTTGCGTGTGCGCGACGCAGCAGAGCCTCGCAGTGGCACGGCAGGACCGCGGGGTCCTTCTGTTTCGGTGCGTTGTGGGCTTTGGTTCGATCGTCTGCGTGTTTGTGTCGATCGCCCACTTGGTGCTGGCCGACGCGAGCGTCATCATCTTCACGAGCCCCATCGTCACTTTCTTCTTTGTACGTGTGGGCTTTTCCAGGGCTCTCCCACTGGACACTCTCTCATATGGGTTGGTGGTGGTGTACAGGGTGCATGTCTTCTGGGCGAGCGTATCGATCGCGTTGGTCTGCTCTGCGCATTGTGTTCGTTCGGCGGACTGCTCTGCGTGGTGCGGCCGGGCTTTCTCTTTGGCTACGATGGGAAGAGCGAGACGACCAGTGCCCGCTTCTCGACCACGTGGGTCGGCATTCTCGCTGGTCTCGGCAGCGCCGTCTTCCAGGGCTTTGTCTACACATCTGTGCGCAAGCTGCGGCAGCTCCATTTCCTCGTGATCCTCCACTACTTCATGCTTTTCAGTGGGATGGTGGCGTTGCTCTACTTGATTCTTTTCCAGGGCCACATTGGCACGCCTCAGAGCGTGGACATGTGGTTCGCAGTGCTAGGCAATGGCGTGTTCACGTTTCTCGGGCAAAGCTTGCTGACGAAAGGCTTCCAGTTGGAGAAGGCCGGCATCGCGTCCGTCATGCGGTACTTGGACGTGGTGTTTGTCTTCATCTGGGACGCGTTCCTGCTCCACGAGCGGATTAGTCCATGGAGCATTGTCGGTGCGATGATCATCTGCAGCTCTGCGAGTGTCATTGCGCTGCGACGGGCCAAGAATCCTGTAGGGTAACAAGCCTATTTTGGGCCAAGACGGTCAGCACGATCTATATCGGTCGGTGCTCGTCCTCTACCACTGGCATTCCACGACTAATAAACAGGATGGAGGCGGATGAGGGGCTGGCTCGTGTCGTCTCGGTCGTTGCGCATCAACGAACCGAGCGAGTTGCACGACTCGCAGATCGCGTGACACAGCAATACTCATGACGCGACTCAACTGGTCCGCGCTCGTCGCCCAAGCCCGCCGCGGGCGTGGACTGGGCATGGCGACAGTGGCGGCGCGCGAACGTGGGTCGACGAGGCATGTACTCGCTCGAGCGCCTCCACCAGTTCCACGACTACCAGGCCTCCCACTCGATTCTGTGGTGTTTGCTTGTGTGCTGCCTCACGGCCATGCCCACGCTCGTGTCCGCTCCGTCCTCCGAGTGCGGGGCTCTGGGCCAACGGCACCACGTTGCTGCGGCTGTGGCTCTTTGGCGTCATCGCCACGCACTGCCTCCTCTCCAAGCACGCGAGATGGTCCCGCAACTTCCACTCTCCGCCCGGCAGGCGCTTGTCGTCTCACTGGCCACGTCCACGCGGTACACCGCCGGATTCGTGCTGCTCGCATCCACGTGGCGCTTTCCCGTGCCGTTTGGGAATGTGCTGGGCGTGATCCCGTTCGTCTCGTGTTTGTTCCTCGCACTCGCTGCGGTCGTGGGCCCGAGGCGGCTTCGACTCGGTCGTCCGATCACAATTTACGCACAGATGATTGCGGCGCAGCTCGCCGTCGTGTATCCACTCTACAACGCCGTCTTCACGCTGCTGCATCCGAGCCACATGATGGTCTTCTTTTTGTTGCTGCCAATGATCAAGATCGCAATGAAGAATGTGGTCGCACGCATCTCTGCCGACATGGAAGACCTCGTGCCCGAACTCGCGCTTTTCACGGTCGAGCTCTTCAACGCGCTGTACATGGCGACGTGCATGCAAAACGCCGGGTCGTTCACGGCGTCGCTTTTGGTCATCGGTTTGGATGCCGCCAACTCGTTGCTCTCGCTTCGGAGTCTCAACGAGACGACGTCGATCGTCGCAGATCTTTATGCGATTCATGTGGACGTGCACCGCCGCGATCTGCTCGCTCTCGTCCAGCAGATCTGCCAAGAAGGAAGCTTTACCAAGCCGAGCGACGATCGACCCTCGGTTGTGCGGCTACGTACCGTCGAACGCCTTCAACTACAACGCTCAAACAGCGCGTTGGTTCGCACGCTAGAGGCGGCCGCACGTGCATACGAAGCGACCTACCGAGAGAATGCGCGGCGCGGCAGTCTCGCGGTGATCCGCTCAGTTCCTCCGCGTCAGCACCGCCGCCTCAGTCTGGGGAACTCGCTCCAAAGCCTCAGCACCATCACGGTGAAAACACCCGTGCTACCTTTCAACGAGACCCGAACGGTGCCACGCACCAAAAGCTCGCCTACACTCGTGGAGACGCGAATCAAGTCGCTCGCTGCCGTCGCACCGACGCTGCCCGGGACAACAACCACGCCGCCACTGGAGCCGGAGCCCACAACGTCATCGCCGACGCTCGCGTCCGTCGTGGTCGATGTGCTGTCACTCGCACAAAAGCAGCAGCTCGTGGAGCAGACACTCCGAGCGCTTTTCCAGTGCGAGTACCTCGTGCTCACCGAGTTCATCGAGTGCGCCATGCCGCTCGTCTACGCCGTCCACACGGCCGTGCTCATGCAAGTACCCAACGCGGCGTACTTTCCCCCACACACGCCACGCGTCGTGCTCGACTCTCTACACGACGCTGCTCATGGTCGTGAGCTACGCGGCCATGGAGGCGCTGTCGCTGCACGGGCTGCTAACAACACACGCTCCGCGTGAGTGTGCTGCACCAACTGGCGTTTGTATTGGAGACACGCAGCGCGGGATGATCCAGGGACAAGATGCTCGTGTGGGCGCCGTTCATTCTGCAGTTCACGATGCGGCACTGCGGCGTGGAGTTCACGTTCCGCTTCCACTTGGAGTGATGCGATGGAGGACACACGTCGCAGATTTGTTTTCACACGCAGCGTTCCCGCGCCCGGCACGGGCCGAGCGGCTCGGATCGCGCGGCAAAAAGGACGAAAACAAAAAAACACAGACCATCACTCTCATTTGTCTCACCTACAGTATCAATGGGTACATCATATTCACATAAACCAGTACATTCTTCTCGCCACGACGCCAACAATACGTCTTCTTACGAGGAAACCCTTGGAATTCGGGTTATGGCGACGCGCGGCAGTCTGCGCAGCGAGACGCGCGCGGCGGCGGCGGCGCTGCGTGGCGATTCACCTAATGCAGTAGACGGGGACGACGGTGCCACGCCGCCGCCGTCGCCGTCGAGCGCGGCCGTGCTGGCCGCGTTTGGCCTGGCAGACGAGGAGGAGGAGGAAGAGGAGAAATCGGATTCGGCGGACTCGGACTTTGCGGCGACGCCCCGCAAGAGCAAGAAGCGGCGGCTGCGGCAGCGTACGCGAGCGAGTCCACGTAAGCGCCAGACGGTGGAGGAGGAGGAGATGGAGGAAATGGAGGAGGAGGTAATCGTGGAGACGCCGCGGTTTAGAAGCGACCGCCGCAAACGCGACCAGCAGAACTGGGTGGACGACGGCTGCGCGGCGACCTACGCGGCGCGGCTGAGCGAGCTCACGCGCAGTGTGGAGACGAGCGTTCGAGAGACGAAGACGACGTTTTACAACCGCCCGACGGCAGCTCAGGAGGAGGACGAGGAGGAGAAGGAAGAGATCGACGGAGGATTCCATGACGAAGCGGGCGCGACGCCACGCACGGAAGAGGACGACCGACCGCGTGTGTACACGCCCGACGATGTGCTGGTGACGGACTCGGGACTGAGCGTGCCCGTGTACATGGACGCGCATTTGTTCCCGCACCAGCGCGAGTGTCTCGAGTGGCTCCACCATCTCCACGAGCGCAACACGGGCGGCATCCTCGGCGACGAGATGGGACTGGGCAAGACCGTCCAAATCGCGAGCTTTTTGGGGGCCATGTACGACGCCAAGCGCGTGCGGACCGTGCTGCTGCTGTGCCCCGCGAGTGTGCTGCTCCAGTGGGTACGCGAGTTCCACAAGTGGTACCCGTGGCTCCGTGTCGTGCTGCTCCACGCGTCGGGGACGGGCGTGACGCGTGCGGGACGAACGTACGCCCAGCTGATCGACGACGTGATGCAGTTTACGGACGACGAAGAGCACGACGACGGTGAGCCACGAAGACGACGACGTGGTTGTGGCGACGGTGGCGTCGTCATCTCGACGTACGAGAATGTGCGACAGTACCAGGAACTGTTTATCGATCTCGAGTGGGACTATGTGGTGCTGGACGAGGGCCACCGCATCCGCAACCCGGACGCGGAGATCACGCTCGTGTGCAAGCAGCTCAAGACGGTGCATCGCATCATTCTCACGGGTACGCCGATCCAGAACCGCCTGCGCGAGTTGTGGTCGCTGTTTGATTTCGTGTACCCGGGCAAGCTGGGCACGCTGCCGACATTTGAAGACGAGTTCGTGCTGCCGATCCGCACCGGAGGGTACGCGAACGCCTCCAAGATGCAGGTCGTCATGGCCTACAAGTGCGCGCTCGCATTGAAAGAAGTCATCAATCCGTTCATGCTGCGTCGCACGAAAAAGGAGATCCAGCATGTGACCAAGATGCCCGAAAAGATGGAGCAAATCATCTTTTGCAGTCTCACCTCTCGCCAATACGAAGCGTACGAGCTGTTCTTGAGCTCGCCCGAGGTCGCGGCCGTGTTGCGTCAAGACATTCGGCCGTTCCGTGCGATCTCGATCCTGCGCCACATTTGCAACCATCCCGACTTGCTGTCGACCGTCGGCGAGTACAACATCAAGAGTGGAGGGGATCGCATCACCGACATGAAGCACCTCGCCAAGCGGCCACCCGGTGTGCCGTACGGAGATCCAGAGGGGAGCGGCAAGATGATGGTATTGAAAAAAATCCTCGCGCTCTGGAAGCAGCAAGGTCACCGTGTACTCGTGTTTACGCAGACGCGGAAGATGCTCGACATTCTGGAGAGTTACATGGCCAGTATGGGCTACTCGCACTGTCGCTTGGACGGCACGACCAGTGTGAAGGAACGGCAATCGCTTCTGGACGCGTTCAATCAAGAGGGCAGTGAGATCTTTGTATTTTTGCTGACGACACGGGCCGGTGGTATCGGCGTGAACCTCACGGGTGCTGACCGCGTCGTGATCTTTGATCCGGACTGGAATCCATCGACGGATCTACAGGCGCGTGAGCGTTCGTGGCGGTTGGGGCAGACGAAGCAGGTGACGATCTACCGCTTGATCACGAGTGGAACCATCGAGGAGAAGATCTACCACCGCCAAATCTTCAAGCAGTATCTCACGAACAAGGTGCTCCATGATGCGAAGCGCAAGCGTTGTTTCAACAAGCACACGCTACGAGATCTGTTTATCCTTGGGGACCAAAACGCCGCAAGCAACGGCGGTAGCGTCGAGACAACGGAACTCTTTCTCGAGGGCAATGTCGCCAAGCCAAATCAGAACGATGTCGAAGACGGTGAAGTCGAGGAAGACGACGGGAGCGATGAAAGGGGGGCTGACTCGGTCGACGAGCAGGAGGCCGAGGACGCGGAGAAGAGCGCCGGTGGCGGGAGCGACAACACCGAGATTTTGCGGCATCTCTTTGACGGCGACCAGATCATGGGCGTTTTCAACCACGACGTGGTCGAGTCGGACGGCGTGCAGAATCAAGAGGCCGACCTCATCGAGCTCGAGTCGAGTAAGATCGCACAATCGGCGTTAGGTGCACTGCGTGCATCGTGTGCACTCGTTCGGCAACAGCGCGCGACGCTGTTCACACCGACGTGGACGGGACGAAGTGGCGTCGCCGGAGATCCGACGCAGCGCGCTGACTCTGCCCCCGGCGGACGAGGTGGCGGTGGTGCAGGACGGAACCGCTTTGGCAACCGCGTGGCACGAGGGCGGCAGGGCTCTGGCGCCGCAGTGGTGAATATGATGGTGGGGCGTGGCGACTCACAGCTCGCGCGTGTCTCGACGACGAATCCGTTCGCACAGACGACCGCGTCCTCGCGCGACCTGCTCGCCAAGATGAAGAACCGCAAGAACGGCGTCGCGAGCACGGCGAGCCACGCGGCAGGACGGCGAGGCAACGATCGGAAGAACTCTTCCGTACCAGTAGCACGCACCGCCACGACGACGACGCATCTGGGCAGCAACGGCTTTCTCAAGGCCGACGAGATGGCCGCGCAGCTCCACGCGTTCCTTTTGCTGCGGTCCAAGCCGCCACGCGCACAGGGCGCGACCACCGAGGAGCTGCTCGACGGCTTTGGCGCGATCGTCGCGCCCAAGGACAAGCTCGTGTTCCGCAATCTGCTGCGCGACATGGCCGTGTGCCGCGGCCGCAAGTGGACGTTGAAACCCGAGTTTGTCGCGGGGCAGTGAGAGGAATATATATATATATATATTAGAACCGCTGGATGGCGTCCTGGTGGCGTTTGAAAAAGCCCTGTTGCCACGACCACGTGGCCTGGAAGCTTCCCTCGGGCACGCCATGCCGCGCCGCGATCTCCAGCGCCTTGGCGCGTACGGTCTGCGCCGACACCTCGCCGACACCGGCGTCCGGACCGGCGCGCTGCATGGCCTGGATCCACAGCACGAGCTCCTGCTCCCCGCGCGTGCCCAGCGTCGTGGCCGTGCCCTTGTCGCGCCGCCGACTGTGGCCCGCCGTGGTCTGCTTGAAACACATGGCCTCGATCGCCTCGCGCTCTTTGACCCACTTGTAGATTTGCCGCTTGCGCGACGCGACCGCCGCGGGCGCCAACTGCGCGTAGAACTCGCGCATCGTCGCGTTGATGTCGCGCGCGTGCGCGTCGTAATAGTCGATCACCGCGAGTTTGTGCGCGTACGTGACCGGCGTGCGCAGCGCGCGGTTGGCCTTGCGGCCCGAGCCGTGCATCCGCGGGCGGCCGCGCGCGGACGACGACGGCGGTGGAGGAGAGGACGACGACGGCGGAGGAGAGGACGCGGTGGCGCCTTGGTCATCGTGCTCTTGCTGTTCAAGAGGCTCGTCGATGGGCGACGGCGTGGTCGCTGCTGCGTGCGTCGTGTGTGTGGACGGGGCATTGTCCTTTGCGGGCGTGGCGATCGCACGGAAGAGCGCGGCGTCGGCCGGCGCAGCGTCCATGGTGGGGGGGTGGGGGGGATGCCAATGGAAAAACTCAGCGATCAACGCAAAGAATACCGTATTTGGTCCTGTCAATGCCGTAATAGATGCTCTTGTAGAGAGGCGTTTCTACAAGAACGAATACTACTACTCTTGCCTCCTCCTCCATTACAACATCCACCGGCTGCAACATGGAGCGGAGCGGTGGTCTGCACGTCATGAAGCGCCGCAGCCGCGAGCGCGCCCGAGAGACGCCGCGCAGAGAAAGTACAACCTCTCCCCGCTCTCCGTCCTCTCCACGGTCGCGTGGGTCCTCCTCCTCCTCCACCCGAAGCTCCTCTCGCTCGCGCCGCAGTCGCAGTCGCAGCCGACGCCGCGATCGGGATGGTCGCCGCGATCGAAGCCGAGAACGACACCGCAGCAGAGACAGAGGACGCTCCTCCTCCTCCTCCTCCTCCTCCTCACTCTTTGGCTCGCAAAAGCGCGCGGGCGGCGGCGGCGCGTCGTCGCTGGGCCTCGACCGCCTCGCGGAGGCCAAGCGCCACGAGCAGCGGTCGTCGTCGTCCTCCTCCTCAACGCCCCACACGGCACGGGCCGAGCGCTCGCGAGCACTTGACCAGAGCGAGTGGGACGAGCCCGAGCAGCTCCGCAGTGTGCGGACGCCCAGCACGGACGCGCGATCCTCCTCTTCGTCCTCCTCCTCCCGTAGTAGCAGCCGACGCACGGGCGAGTGGGAGCACCCGACGCCGAGTCCCATGGTGCGGGACCGCAACGGGTTCCACGTGGTGGACGACGAGTACGACGAGCACGGCACGCAACGCTGGCGCCACGCCGCGCGCCGCGAGGGTGGACCGAAGACGCACTACGACGACGACGTCGAGGAGGAGTTTGACCGGGAATTCTACCTGAACGACGACGACGTCGGGTACGACGCCCACAGCGAGCACGTGTTTCTCGGCAACAAGGAAAAATTTAAAGAGATGGAAGAGCGACTGGCCAAGACCCGCGCGCGTGGCGAGAACAAGTTGAAGGGCATGTCGGCGCGCGCCTCGGCGTTGAATGCTGACCAAGAAGCGTGGGAGAACAACCGCCTGCTGACCAGTGGCGTGGTCGCCAAGACCCGAGTCGAGACCGAGTTTGACGACGAGCTCGATGCGCGCGTGCAGATCATGGTCCACAACACCAAGCCGCCGTTTCTCGATGGCCGTGTGTCCTTCACGACGCAAACCGAGATGGTCTCGACGGTCAAAGACCCGACGTCCGATATGGCGGTGTGCGCGCGGAAGGGCAGTGAGCTGCTGAGACAAGTGCGCGAGCAGCGGGAGCGGTCCAAGATGCGCAAGCGCTTTTGGGAACTGGGAGGATCCAAAATGGGCGACGCGATCGGTGTCAAGGCGCAGGATGCCGGTGGTGAAAACAGTGACGACGAGCCGGACGAACCGCGTGGCGAGGACGGGGACAAAAGCTACAAGTCGGACAACCAATTCTCAACCCATTTGAAAAAGTCCAAGGCCGTGAGTGAGTTTGCCAAGACACGCACGATCCAAGAGCAACGTCGGTTCCTCCCGATTTACCAATGCCGAGAAGAGCTTTTGCAGGTGATCCGAGAGAACCAGATTGTCGTGATCGTTGGTGAGACAGGCTCGGGCAAGACGACGCAACTGACCCAGTATCTCCACGAGGAAGGCTACTCCAACTACGGTATGATTGGTTGCACACAGCCACGCCGTGTCGCAGCCATGTCCGTGGCGGCTCGTGTGAGTGAAGAGATGGGTGTCACCTTGGGCGATGAAGTCGGGTATGCAATTCGATTTGAGGATCTGACATCAGACAAGACGGTGGTCAAGTACATGACGGAAGGCGTGCTTTTACGAGAATCCCTTCGAGAGGCTGATCTCGACTCTTATTCTGCCGTGATCATGGACGAAGCCCACGAGCGTGCGCTGAATACGGATGTGCTGTTTGGAATCCTCCGCAAGGTCGTTCAAAGACGCAGCGATTTCAAGCTCATTGTGACTTCCGCTACGCTTGATGCCGACAA
>JAADVY010000899.1:0-11518 GCA_023336035.1 Pythium plurisporium
AAGTTGACTTCCATCTCGCAGCTTCAAGTCGGTAACTTCGTACAGTGCAGCAGCAAAGGTTGCGAAGTTGTCGATGAACCGGTGATAGTAGATCAAGCTACCGACAAACTTCTGAATTCCCTTGACCGTCGACGGGAACGGCATACTCAAGATCGACTCCAGGTTCCTTGGCACCGCTCGAAGACCTTCACGTGAAACTTCGTGGCTCAAGAACTCGACCGCTCGCTTCCCGAACGCGCTCTTGGGGAGACTGATGGTGATACCCCAGTACCGGAATGCATCAAGCAAGCACTCCAGCATAAGGCACAACTTATCCCATGAATTTGCGCCGAACGTCACGTCATCGATGTAGGATCGACGACCGATCACTGGAGTCACGTCTTCGGTCTCCGCAACTCCCACATGGAAGACATCTTCAACCAGCTTCATATCCGTCTCAAGATGCTCTTCTGGTCCTTCAGCCACCAGCGCCTTGACTTCTTCTTCGCTCCAGCCGACGACTCGACACCGTTGATTCTTGGTGTTGATCATCCTCACCATCGTCCACAGCGCGTTGTCGATGATGCGCTGGTATATCTGCGGGGCGTTCTTCAGGCCTTGGGGCATCCTCAACCACTCGAAGTGTCCAAGCGGACAGATGAAGGCCGTGATCTCCCGGGCCCGCGCCGTCATCAAGATCGCCCAGTACCCACTTGCGTTGTCCATCGAACACAGCCACATCACGTGCTCGAAGTTATCCAAGAGATCGTCGATCAGGGGCATCGCGTACACCATGAGCTTGGTAAGACTGTTCACCAGGCGATAGTCGATGCACAACCGGATATCCTTACCATTCTTTTTCAACACGATGACGATAGGCGAAGCCCACGGCGAGGACGAATACCGAATCAACCCTGCTCGCAACAGCCCGCGAAGTAACTCGTACAACTTCCCAAGCAGGTGTGGTGGGACTCGCCTTGCTCGCTGTGCAATCGGCTGAGCGTTTCCAACATCCACGTCGCAAACGACACCCTTCGCTGGCGCAGGTAAGGCGTTGCCGGAGCTGATAAACTGGTCTCCTCTGGCTTCTAAGATGTCTCGCGCCTTCTTTTCTTCTTCAGGCGTCGTCTCACCTTCCTCGCCCACGTCCGCTGTTGTCATGTCCGCTGGTGCTGGTGGTTCTGGATCAACTTCAGGGATCAACGCAAGCTGTTCGCTCATACTCTCGGCCGACATCTCGACTCCTTCATGGATGTAGACCTCACGATCGAGGCCGGACTGGTCAAGCTCAGCAGGAGCGACTGCATCGACAGCGAAGATCGCTGGGGGGACATCACCTACTGTGAAGACCGCCTTCCTGCTTAACCATCGCAGCCTCTTGCCTTGCGCTCCGCGAATCTTCTCATACGCCTTCAAGTACTTGGGGTGTCCCATCGCTTCGTACGTCAACAACGGCAGGGGTTCCTCTCCTGGAATCGTGCACTGTCGATTCTTCAGATCAACAACGACTCCTGCTCGAATCATGAAGTCCGTGCCCAAGATCAACAACGAATGGAACTCGAAGTCAGCAACCCAGACGTCCATCTCGAACACGACGTGCTTGCCAAGTCGGACCTTCACCTTCGCCATGCCATGCGCCCCGACAGGATCTTGTGAGACGCCATAGAAACTCGTGGGGTCAGCGAACATCCGTACTCCAATACCCAACCTACGTGCCAGGTTGGTATGGAGGATCGAGATATTCGCGCCCGTGTCCAACATCAACGGGAGCTCTTGATCATCAACGGCACCATGCACAAAGGCTTGAATTGACTCGCTCTTGGGCAGCTGGTGATCGCTCCAGAACCCTCGTCTCTCTCCTTCCCTGAGTCTCACGAGCGTCACCTGCGGCCTCTTCCGCGCGTCGTCCTTCTTCACTTCTGCTTCTCTTTCTTCACCGGCAACTTTCCCAGCCGCCGGCATCTCCATCGCGTCGTACGCTTCGGCTCCCGCCTCAGCAACCACGTCGCGTCTTCCTTGCTCGTCGTCCACGGTCTTCGTCTTCATCTCCAACCGCGGCGATTCTTCTTCCTTCTTCTCTTCATCTTCAACATCACACTCAGGTTCGTCATATGCAGTTTCTTCTTCATGCAGTTCTTCACACTCAGTCACATCTTGGGGTCTTGTTTGTAGGTTTTCTTCTTTCGTGACTTCGACTTGCTCTTCACGCACCACCGTCGGCTTCTCATGTTTGTGTCGGTTTGTCTTCTCTCGAACCAACGGTGGATCTTCACTGGGTTTAGCGCACTCCCCGTCACGTACAGCGCTCGCTACTCGCTGCGGGATTAGTTGTTTGACGACTCAGTGGTCGCCGACGCCTCAGCCTTCGCCTGGACATGTTTCTTCGCCATATCCTCGATGAAGACTCGGCAGAACTTGATCGGATGACCGCGTTGCTCACAATACTGGCAGGTCAACAACTGCCAGCAAGCGTCAATGGTGTGACCATTCTTGCCGCAGTGTTCACAGTGCGGTCGCTGGTTTGACGTCTCCGATCGACCTTGACCCGAGGAATTGCCTTGGTTGGAAGGACGAGCCGGCTTGTACTCCTCGTTCGACTGAGGTCTCGAGTACCCACCACCGTTGCCGCCGCCATGACCACCACCGCCACCACTACCACCACCACCGCTACCGCGATGATCCGGGTTGATACGGTTCACTGTCGGCATGACATCCGCTGGACTATCTTCAGTCGTCTTCTTCGTCGTAGCCTTCTTCGCGGGACGGATCTGTGTCGACTCATACTGCAGCAACTTGCGTTCCAACTCGTCGATAGAATCGAACGCCGTGAACCGGAACTGCATCTGCAAGGTCTTGTCATGCAAGGTATCGAAGAACTGCTGAATGTGATCGTCCAAGAGGTCTGGATCCTTCTCGTTGCGGAAGTCGATACCCGCACGCAGTGCCGCTCCGTTCAGTCGATACAAGTAGTTCGACCCCAACTCATCGGTCTTCTGAGTAAGCTTGTAGTACTGAAGACGCGGAGGCACGATGTCGACACAGAACTTCCTCTTGAACGCCGTCAACAACTCCGTCCAGTCCGACTTGATGTCCGACGGCAACTGACGCACCCAGTACTTCGCCGGGTTGGTGAGATTGTCCTTGAACATCTCGAGCCGTTGCCGGGCGGTCCAGCCGGACAAGTTCGCGATATGGAGGAACTTCGACAGCCACGCTCGTGCTTCTTCAGGACTTGACTTGGAGCCGTCGAATGACTTGATCGTCAAGTTCTGCAACACTGTCACCGGACGGTTTGGGTTATTCCATGTTGTCTCGTCATCCACCGTCATCTCGATGTCGTCATCCCAGTCCAGATCGCTACGTCCTGATCGCTGACTTCTCTTGATAGTTGGTCGAGCTACTGCGGTTCGTGCGACGCGCGGTTGAAACGTATCATCACCGTTGGACTTTGACGCGAGCGCAGTCGATACACGCGCGAGTTCTTCCATCGACAAATCACCCGAGCTCATCATCGCCATGAACTTGCGGATGAGGGGATCGAGTGACTTGGACTTGATCGGCGTGTCATCGTCGCTTGACTCCACACCAGAGAAGTCAAGTCTCTTCTTCACTCGCGCTGATCGAGCCCACACATCTTCCTCATCAAGCTCCATCTGGGCTTCTACGAGTTGCTTCATCTCTTTCGGTGCCGACTTCGTCTGTGGTGTGTAGACCGGGTCTGCCATCACCAAGTACTTCGCTTCACCTTGCGCCTTGCTCTCGCAGTACGCCATGATGGAAGACTCCCATTCGTTCTCGGCAATCAGCAGGGACACCATCAAACCCACATCCTGAGCCGTTCGTCCGGGATCCAATCCAACAGCATCCTTGAATCTCTCTCGACGACGGAAGTCGTATCCACACGCCTTCCACATGCTTTCTACCTTAGTGACCGTGTCTTCAAGATCTCCGAACGAATTCTTCGAAGACTCGAACGGGATGACCTGCTTCGCTGGGCCGACTTTCTTCAACTCGTACAGCGAGAACCAACTCTCCGCTTTTCCACACTGCTGGAGCACAAGATGACGGTACCGATCCATATACGCAGTCGCCTCGGTGTAGTTGTATGCACGACGCGCGTCATGATCAGAAGTTTGCAACTTGAACGTGATCGCTGGGCCCTTCACTCTGGTCTGTGCAGTCGGTTGCGCTTGCTGCGCCGCGCCTTCTCCTTCGCTTGACATGTTGGCTAACGGTTCCACTCCTGGCATACGCACCAGTTGTCGTGAGGCAACTGAAAAATCGGGCTCTCGGCGTATGCAGGCCGACTCTCAGTGCACACGAGCAACAAACTCTTCTCAGGAATGGCCTTCAGACGCCTTCTTCACGACGCCGTCAGAAACTTTTGCCGATATCACGGACTCTTTGAAGTGGAGACCCGGAATTCCAACGTGTCGTTACGCGAGCGCCTCACACACTCGGTTGCTACGGGAGATGGCGCGTTGCTGCCTCAACAGCTTCTTTGTCGCCCTCGACCACCCTCTCTACAGCAAGAACTGTGCGGGTTGACTGCACAAGTTCGCCCCTTTACAATAGGTTTTGGGTAGGTTGACTGCACAAGTTTAACCGGTTCTAGGAGGGAGTAGGGGAAGGACTGCTCTGGAGATTGGAAGACTGTACTGTAGACTGGAGTGCTGTTCTGAAGACTGGAGTGCTGTTCTGAAGACTGGACTTGTGCGAAGGGGGGAAAATTCTGAACTGATTCCCAGAATGAGCGGTGGAGGATCGCCACCACCGCCCCTCTGGGTTATTGGGTGTTCGCTACCCGAACACCCAACCTACGGGTCACTAATTAGGGCACTCACACTGATGCCTACGGTCCACTATAAAGCTACCTACGCTACTCCTACTGTTTCTTGTTATTTCTCTCTCTGTGGGTCTTGGGCTGACTGCACAAACAGGGCCTGACTCGATACATTTCGAGCAGGTCTGACTGCACAACTGCAAAACTCCGGGCACTCCACCACAACCGCCCCTTGCGACGCTTCAGTGACAACGGGACAAGCGTCCGCACCGATCTCGACCGCGCGCTGGCGCTCCTTGTCAACAACTCGACGGCCGCAGCGAACATGGCGCTCGTGACCGCCACCGCTTTCTGCACTTGAGGACCTCTCACTCTCTCGATTGGGATGCTGGGGCGACCAGGAACGTCTCTTCCTCCTTGTACATCTCACGTGTGCGCTGCATGTTTCTCCAACGTCTCGCGCGATCTTCGGCTTCGTCCGTACTCCAGGTCAACTCCATACACGGCACACCAATGCGGTCTGCACGGATCATGAGGCGGTGCCACGTATCATCCATCCCATACGTCGTGTGACAAGCCAACAAGAACAAATAGTCGCGTGCGCGACTCAGAGAGACTAGCGACCGCGCTGGGTAATTCTTCATGAAGCCCAGGCTTGTGTTCCGCACCAGCGACACGATTGTGATCGCAGCTTCTCGACCTTGGCTGGAATCTGTCGTCTCGACCGTATACTGCAGATACTCGGAGAGCCATACCTGGTGCGGACCCAGCCGATACTCAATCTCTCGTCTCTGACTGTGGTACGGCGTGACGATCAACACGTCCTTCTTCACAATCGGGAACTCTCTGTCTTGGTGTTGACGCACTGCCGCTCGTATACGCAACATAAGATCGAGCACCGCCGTCGCTTCCACACGATTGAGCAAGTTACTCCCCTCAGCCGAGCGACTTTTCGTGGACTTGTCGTTGTTCGCCTCGCGTTGCACGTTACTGATGCTGTTCACCGGGCTGAGCCAAACAACTCGTCTCTTGGTCACCTGAGCGGTCACTCGTTCACCTGCCTTCCTTTCTGCCGCTGCGAACCAGCTTCGCTGTAGTCGACACGTCGGCAAGATTAGATCCTCCAAGTACGACTCCGACTCGGTGGCTCGATCCCGCAACTTGTATCCGTAGAACGGGCGGAGAAAAGACGTGATACGCGAATGACTACGAAACTCGGCCGTCATTGTGATCCCAGGGAAAACGTCTTGCCCAGTTTCTTGACGGTGTGCATGCATCATATGATGCATGACGGACCACCCAAGCTTGTGCCGACGCGAACGCGCACTGAAGCGTTCCTTCTCGGTTTCCTTGATTGGCGTGTATGGCATCAACTGCCCTGGATCCCCGACAATCACAAGTGCTTCAACTTCTGCTCGCGCCGCCTGTGCCAGACTCGACTCGCTTGTCTGCGCACCCTCGTCATTGATGACGAGGTGGTACTGCAACTTTGCATACTCGGGCTTGCCCAGTTGCGATAGTGTAGCCACAATGACGGGACGTTCTCTCAAGATACCTTCCTTGAATGCAGTAATCTTCGTCTCAGCCTCCTCTCCCTTGATCCCACGCTGGCGCAACTCCAATTTGTAGTCGTCCAGCTCGCAGCGTAGATAGCACCTGCGCAGCTTAGGATCTGGCTTGAAGGTCGCTCCCTTGTTCAGACGTGGTAGTCCCAATCGGACCACATCGGTTGCGTGTACGAAACCCTTCTTCACAAGCCGTGCCATATCTTCCTCGATCGCTGCATTAGTCTCTGAGACTATAGCGATTCGCCGTCGTGGGAACGCCGCTCTATATGCGCTGACCAAATGCGTAATGAGAGTGCTTTTCCCACACCCATACGGTCCGCGGGCTAAGATGATGCCGTAGTGTGTGAGCGCTCGGACGATCACCTTCAACTGGTCCGGATCTGCGTGCTGCTTCACCCACTCAAATTGCGCTGTTCCCAATGCAGCCTTTTGTACGTTCTTCACCCTGGCATGCAAACACGCGCGTCGATGCGCGAACCATTGGATCATCGGGTAGCTCGACCTTGGTAGTCGATCGAGGAAGTCGGCTCGTCGCATGTAGTTGTTCACATTGACCTTGGCACTCCATACCAACGTCTGCTTGTGTGCATACAGATCACGGAATGATGCGGTCGTAAGCATCACCTTCATGTACTGGATCTCGATCACCATAGCTCGACCGATGAGAGTCCGTGGTCCGGTTGTCGAGCCATGGTACAACTCTCCATAGTCACCCGTCTGCCACCTCCTCCACTGACTCCCACTCTTGGACGTCTCGAGCACCAACCCCTGCAGTGACCCCAGGAACGGTCGCACGTGGTTGCCAGCTTCGTCTCGGTCCGGCCACGCTCCAAACATCTCGTCGGCTCGACCGAAGCTCTTGGGGTTGAGGACATGATATGTCCATCCACCTTCCTCTTCTCGATATGGGGAAGTCGTTTCTTCGTACGCGTCGCGGTGAATCGACAGCGTCAGCGCGAGCATATGATCTGATTCGTCCTTGAACCGGTCCAGGTACACGTGCCGTTGACGCAGGTATTCCCAGTGTCGGCATTCTCCAGCAAATGGAAACTCTGAGTCGCTCGCGTTGTAGGGCAGACAGCACACCCTGGCTCGGCATCCGTACTTCGGACCCCACAGCTCCCGCAGATATGCGAGGAGGGCATCCTTGCTCCGCAGCAGGAGCGTGATCGCGAATAGCAAAGTCTTCATGTGCTCTAGTCGGGCTCTGGGCAGCCGCTTCGACTCGCTGACGAACTGGTACTTGGTGTCTCGTTTGATATACCTGGTTCGGATGGGGTCATACGTCGTGTTGGCGGCATTGTCTCTATCCCACACTCGCGCACGTTCTGCATATCTCAACTGCGTCACACTATCGCTCGACCAGTACTTGATGAGCCAGGGTTCGGCACCTTCCCTTACGGCAGCTTCTTGTTCGTCGTCCTCAATCGTTGTTGCTCGCGGCGTCATCACTTCAAAAACTGGCGCAGCCAGGTCATCATCACTACTATCACCTGGACCTTGAACTTCAGCATCAACTTCGGCACCTTCGGCCTCGGACGCGGCGCCCCTGGGCATTTGGTCACTCGCTATCGTCTCCTCGACACGCGCCCTCGCTGCACCTTCTCCGCCGTCGTCTGAATACTGATCTTCTTCGGGTGGGGATGCGAGTGACATCCATGCTTCATCTTCGGCAGCCTTCTCCTGTTCCTCGCTTCCTCTGGACTGCAGTGGTGCGTGTTCGGGTTCGTATATCGGGACGGACTGACTGCACAACCTTGCCTGATTTGGCTCGGAAGGTGCGGGTTGACTGCACAACTCCTGAGCTTCGACGGTGACTTGTTGCTGGGTCGAGTCCACGATCTCGGGTCGATCCGTGGGGTACCGCAGGAAGCGCAGCTGCACGTCTTCTCCTGTCTCCATCACAACATCATCCACATATACCCGCAACGCCTCCACGTCTCCGCCAGTGGCGTGCTGTGCCCCAACATCCCTTGCAGCGCTCGCTGGTTGCCCCACTTGCTCGATCGTCGGCTCTGACCCATCCGGCGACGCATTCAAGCGGCAACACTCCGTAACCAGCTCTGCCGCAACTCCTTCAACAACCTGCTGTATGGGATCCTCAACTGCAGTTGGTTCAACCTCGACTGCAGGACCCTCTTCTTCGCCCGAGTCGGAGCTCCCACCGTCGAGACCGCTGGCACAACTCGTTGGATAATCGCTCAACCAACTGTCGGGTTGTTCACGACGCAAGTCAGCAGCTTCCCCGTCTGTCGAGCACATCGACAATCGGCCCTCAAGCGTACGCAGCTCGGGTTCACTCTCCTCCTTGGTCTCTTCTTGCGCGGGTTCTTGTCGCAGTTGTCGCCATCTATGTTGTGCAAACGTGGGCAGAGTCTGCGTCTGTCGGACGATTTCTTCTACTGCTTCTTGGCGCGTCAAGTTCTGTCGGATAATCTGTCGCACGAGATCGTCATGTTCGGCGTCCCAATACACAAGTCGTTGAGACGGCCGTGGACGCACGGGGTTCTTGGCCAGGTCTCGAATGCGCGTGGCAACCGCGCGGATGGATCGTTCATGAGGCAAGTGATGCTGGATCCGAATCTCACCAAGCTCCTTCTGAATCTCCACATACGAGAGTCCCGTCTTCCCCACGAATTGACTCAGATACTGGTCCTCCACTGGATCCCACAGTCGCTGCGTCGTCACCAGACACCGACCCGAGGGCTGAGCGACTGCATCTTTCGGGTGTGCGGACACACCAGTGACCGACACCGTCGGGGGAACTGGACTGGCGAGATCCCACGGTGGGAGGAACTGGAGCTTCTGCTTGATGGCTCCCTTGGAGCGCACAAGCCCCTGACGGCCAAACCGCTTCTGGTGTTCAGCGTGGATCTCGGTGATCGTTTTCTTCCTCGCCCTTTGGTCGTTCAAGAAGTGCATCTCTGCATCTGTCCACAACATCTTGGATTGGGAATTACGGAGACGTTGAAGCTTCATCTGGACACTGCGGCCTTGGCGCTGTGGCCACGGTGGTGTCTGGACCTCGCAGTGATGCGCGGACAGTGTCGGAATCTCAGTCGCGGCCTTCCATCCGATGTGATCCACGAAGTCTGCGATCTGGAGCAGCGCCAATTCCTGTTCCTTGGTCCACGGCGGCTGCTTGCTGGTTTTCGGCTTCTTCTGGCTTCGTGAGCCCCCGGGATCACCATCCAACGACTTGCGCTTTGGTGGGGCGCCACTCGTGTTGGCCCGTGAGTTGGCGCCGGACTTCCGCCCATCTCGACGCCTCGACGTGGATTCTTGTTCTCCGTCGCTCTCTGAGTCATCATCCGCACCACCTTCACCATCACTCTCTTCTAGGGCGTCGCTCGTGTCGCCGGCAGCCTCTTCGGCGCCGCCCAGGTCTTCAGACGGGTCGTCGTCTTCTTCAAGGTCACCAAGTGCCTCGTCGTTGTTGCTGTCGCCCTCTGCATGCTCCCGCGCACGTTCCTGCGCTTGTGGCGCTGCCCAGCGAGTGGCTGCTGCTTCCGAGTTGCGCCGCGTCGACTCACGTCGCGCGCGCTGCTTGCCATCGTTGGTCGCCTGCATCTTCGTCCCGTTGGTAGTTGCCACCAGGCTTCTATGGGGCTTCTTGACTGACTGCACAATCGTTCCCCACAGCTGTCCCTCGTGATGGTTCTCGGTCCCTTGTCGAGACCACAGTCGTCTGGTCGTCACCTGGCCGGTCCCTCACACCGTTTCGTACCGCAGCCAAACGGTATGTCCTGTACTGCACCACGGGATGTCACTGACCACAGCCGTTTCGCCAATCAAACTGGTGTGCTCGGGGTGCCTTCGTCTCCGACCGACCGCCTGTGTACAACATGCGTGAACTTGTCTTCGTCACACTTGGTGGTCATACAAGCCAACCGTCCGCTGCAGGTCTCCCACTTCACCGACCGGCCTAACACCACGTTCTCTGCTTGGCTCTAGTCCGCACACCCTCGACTGATGACCACGCCGACCGACCATTCTTGAGGGTTCTTGCCGTTCCGACCGGCCGCTGCCACCTTCCGTACTTGAGCTTGATTGCCACACACTCACTCGTCCAGAGTGTCGACCGACCACTCTCTGGGTGTCCCTCGTCCCGGCCCACCGACCGACAGGCACCGTGCATCTTGACAGAGTTTGTTCCCACACTCTTGGCTGGTAACCACACCGTCCGACCACAACCCTGCGTACGTCACGTCCCGACCGACCGATGCTATACTCAGCGTCTTCACTTGCCTGAAGTATGCTCACTCGGGAGTCAGAACGGCCACTCACAGTTTCCGGTCGGTCGGTACCTGGGACACCCTGTGTCACACGGGTACCAACCCAGAAACATTCGGGCGTATTCTTTTGGGCTGACTGCACAAGCTCGGTCATCTTCAATAAAAAGTCCATCGGCGCCGGACGGGCTGACTGCACAACTTGCAGCGGAGAGACAGAGAGGTGCCGCCACGTCCAACTTGCGCACAGTACCCGATCCACTGGTCATGCCACGCACCCACCGATACGTCCACCTGTCCCACTCGCGTCACCAAGCACCAACATCTCGCTGCCATCTTTTGGTCGCGACTGATCTCACACTCGATCTCCCGACACCGGCACGGGCCTGGTGTCGAGAGTCTGTCGGCACTCGCATGTCACGTCCACTGCTCAAACCGATCACACCATCGTCGAACTCCCTCGAGCTTCATCTTCGCACCATTCGCTGACACAGCTAGCCTGACTGTCGTGCGCACCAGACGCCGCTCCGCCGTTTTCACGACACCACACGCTCTGCCACGACCTGACGCCCCTTGTCACCAACACCATCACAGTCTTCCACCGAGCGAGAACCTCTCTGCGTGAACCTCTACAGCTGCCACATGCACTGTCACAACATTCCCGAACATCTCCACAGGTCTGTATCCTGACGCCCCTTGTCATGAGTCGCCACCACTATCACGGAATCCGTAGCGTGAGGCTTCCCCACATACATCATCACCATGCGCCGACGCCACATCGAGGACATCACCACTTGTCTCTTGATCATCACAACCTCGCCATCGATCCATCATCTTGTCTCTGGTTGCAGACTCCCATACTGTGCCGTGGGACTTCTCTTGTGTTCCCTTGCGGAGTCCATGACACACACTCCGCAGAAGGCGATGACCCGCTCTCTTGCGTGTCGATCGTCACA
>JAADVY010000900.1:0-11513 GCA_023336035.1 Pythium plurisporium
CCCCCTGTTCTTCCGTGTTACGACTGATGCGAGCCCAAGGCACAGGTGGCAAGCAACAATATACTGACACGGGAGACGACGCCGAGAGCATCGTCACTCATACACAGACAGCTACACACCGAGAGAGACACACGCCCTCCCATCCTTGGTCTACTTGGTTGTCGTGCCCTTCAATTCCGAACTGACGTCGGTCGGCCGAGGATGAGCTTCATGCAGAGACACAAACAAAACAAACGACTGGTTCCCACACACACCTAACCAAAAAAAGTGGTCCACATTACCAACTAATGTGGTGTGCTGCACACTACTTGTGGCATGACACGCATTCCCGCCAAAAACCGGTTCCGTAAGCATAACGGCCCCCCGCAGAGATGACGTTGGTGTCCGACAAGCGAGCGGGGGACGCGGCCATTGACGGGCCCGTACAGGCCAGCAAGCGCGTTCGCTTCGCGACAAGCGCGAGCTCCAATGACGTCGTGCATCTCGCGATCGGTGCGTGCAATCGCGGATCTCGTAGCTGCACTAGAAGCTTTGGAAGACTGACGTAAACTATTGTCCTTGGAAGTGGGGGACGCAGCCCAAGTTGAAGCGCGCGAGATCGACTACTTCTCGCCCACATTCACGTACCACGCGTTCGGCAAGAACGAGACGGTCGAAGGGTACGAGGGGCTCCGTGTGGAGGTCTTGTTCAACGCGTACGACTTTAGCGCCATGCTCAACGTGTCGTTCCGCGAACAGGAGGACGTGTACGCACACCACACGCATTACACAGATCAGCAGATGACAGAACTGACGTGGATCGTTTTCCTGTGTAGACACGACGATATTGAGGAGAAAATGCAGTCGTCGTTGCCCGAGGGCTTCACGCAGGACGAACAGACATTCCTCAGTGGACTCCGCAAGGCGAGAGCCAATTTTGCACCGCCGGGCACACTGCAGCTCTCGTACACGCAAGAGATCGACGGCCACGACCATCAGTTTGAGATCTATGAGTGTGCGTTGGACAAGAGCGAGCCCGCGCAGAAGCTGCACAGCAAGCTACAGACAATGTCGTTGTGGTTCATCGAAGGGGCCGATGCGATCGACGTCACGGACCCGCGGTGGGTCCTTTACGTGATCTACGAGCGTCTCGGAGAAGGAGGCCGATATCTTCCTGTCGGTTTTGTCACGTTGTTTAAATTCAGGAATCCTTTGGGTCGCAAGGCAGCGGGGTCGTCGGCTACCGAGACCCATCGCATTTGTCAGGTACTGATCTTTCCGACACACCAGCGACAAGGTACGTGGAACGAAAGAGTTTGTTTACTTTTGCTCCGGAATCTTGGCATTGATTACTTATTCTCGTAGGGCACTGCGAGCGGCTAGTCAACTTGATCTACGACAAGGTCCAAGCGGATAGTAACGTCTATGAAGTGACCGTCGAAGATCCCGTTCCCGGATTCTCCAAGGTACGGACTTCCATCGGCTATCGATTCACTTTCGGAATCTAAACTCTTCACTGCAGCTACGTGACTTTGTCGATGCAAGACAGTGTCTACAGCACAAGTTCTTCTCGATGTCTCCTGGTGCAAGCGAGAATGTCAAGCCAGGCACAGGGACAGCAAGTCTTCAGCAAAGTGATATCATCGCAGTCCAAGATGTGAGTGATTGTCGATTCCTGCACTGCGGGATTCGCATGACTGACACGTTCATACTCTGTAGAAACTGAAACTGACGCAGCGTCAAGTGCAGCGTTGCTACGAGATACTGAAACTGGGCTTCATCGACAAGTCCAACGAAGACGAGTACAAAAAGTATCGGTTGGAGGTCAAAAAGCGTCTTTTCAAGCTCCACGCCGAAGACCTCGAAGGCATGGGCGCTGAACGGCGGAAGGCCTTTCTCGAAACCGAGTACAAGCAGCAAGAGGTGTTGTATGAGGATCTACTGGCCAAGCTGAATCGCCCCACCAGGCCACATGACACGTCAGAGGAGACGAAGTGAAGATTTGAATGTCACAGTTTCAACCAATCCTAACCCACAATGGTAATTATTCACCAATCACATGTCTGTTTTTCTCGATCACAAAAGATGAGATGGCTCGAAAAAAAAGGAACGGAGCCGTTGGCTGTTCACGACTGAGTGGACAGGTCCACGAGACGGCGAGATGGATGAGCACTACGAGCTGCTGGAGAAGATCGGCACAGGCGCGTTCGGCGAGGTGTTCAAGGCCGTCGACACGCGCACGGACGGCATCTGCGCCGTCAAGATCGTCGATCTCGAGGCCGCGGGCGACGAGATCGACGACATCCAACAGGAGATCCACGTGCTGTCGCAATGCTCGTGCGCGCAGCTCACGCAGTACATTGGCTCGTTTACCGTCGGCGCACAGCTCTGGTGCGTGGCTGCAGTACAGGATGACGGGATAGTGAGAAAGCGGGGGAAACTGATCCAAATGGCTTCGCGATTTAGGATCGTGATGGAGTTTTTATCGGGCGGGTCGGTATGGGACATCATGCGTACCGGGTTCGTGACCACGTGATGGCCGTGAAAGGGTGTGGGTTTGATCACAGGTGCTTGGATGGGATGCTAGACCTCTGGGAGAGATCTATATTGCGATCATTCTTCGTGAGCTGCTGCTCGGGCTCGAGTACCTCCACAGCGAGCGGAAGATCCATCGCGATATCAAGGCCGCCAACATTCTGCTCAGTGGCGATGGCCACGTCAAGCTCGCGGATTTCGGTGTCACCGGCCAGATCACGGAGACCATGACTAAGCGCAACACGGTCGTGGGCACGCCGTTCTGGATGGCGCCCGAGGTCATCCAGCAATCCGAGTACGATTTCAAGGCCGACATTTGGTCGCTCGGGATCACAGCCATCGAGATGGCCAAGGGCGTGCCTCCCCACGCCAACATCCACCCGATGAAGGTGCTTTTCCTCATCCCAAAGAGCGAGCCGCCCGTGTTGGACGGCGCGTTCTCGCCCGAGTTTGTGGATTTCGTTGCGAGTTGTCTCAAGATGGCGCCCCACGAACGCCCCACGGCGAGCGAACTGCTGCAGCATCCGTTCATCCAGTCGGCCAAGAGTCTGACGCTGCTCAAAGAACTCGTCACGGTGAGTCTCGCTTGTTTCTGTATCAAGTGTGAACGACGTCGCTCTTACCCTCTGGGTTGTATCATTCCAGCCTATTGAGTCGACGGTGGTGCCTCCGCTGGTGACGTCGACCAGTGGATTCGAGTCAGAGTCGCACGCGTATCTGCAGCAGGATAGTTCTCCTCCGCTCCCTTCAAATACTGTTGATGACGACGCGTGGGACTTCAGTTCGGTTCGGATTTCAGCAGCGGACATCCAAACGGGGCTGGCGAAGGCACGGCAAGACGACGACGAACGGCGATCAGCTGGAGAAGCTGCCTCAACCGCGACTGCGGTTGAAGCATCATCCCATCAGCCATCCAAATCCGAACTGGCTGGAGGTCGCTTTTTTTCGTCCGACGAAGACGCATTCGATGAAGTGGTCAAGCCTGCTGTCTTTGAAGTGCTACAAGGAGCAGATATCGGTGAAGCGGAAGAAGAGCTACTTTTTGAGTTTTTGCACTCTTTCGAGAGTCTCACGCAGTACCCGGGACTGCTGCGCAAGGTTCTGACGCAGTTGTCGGTCCATAGCAGTGCGGATGCGGATGCGGTAGCCGCTGGTTCGTCTAGTGAAGATCAAAACGCCTTTGTCGCAGGCGGCACGACGGAGATTTGAGTCTTGTCATGTGTTGTACTTTGCTAAATCTACTAGAGAACGAGAATGAGCCAAACACACATGAAGTTGTGATGTGTTTGATTGGTTTGGTTGGACGGCGCAGAGCAAATAGCCCCGGCTTACACGACGCTGCTTGGATGGTAAGAGAACTCAGAGGTTCGAGGTGCCAAAACGCAACGCTTGCGGTTGCATCTAATATTGAATAAAGTCTACTGTAGTCACGCCACACTGCACGCATAATCATTTCCATCCACGCCGCACCGACGACCCGCCGCTCGTGCTGGCCTGGCTTGATGAGGACGACATGGTCCGCCGGAATTTGGAGACGCCACTCGATCCGTTATCCGACTTGGCGATGGACGTTGACGTCGCCGTCACAGGCTTCCGACTGCTCGCAATACTCGCGCTAGTTTGCCTTGCGAATCCATACTTGGGGAGCGGAATCTTCGTTGACAGCGCACTCGGTGCGGACCGGGGCGGTTGCTTCACTTCATGGGTCTCACCTGTTATATCATCCGCCCCCGCCTCAGCCTCGTCTTGATTGTTCGCAGGTTCATGTGACTGCTCACTTCTCTGTTTCTTCGCTGGTGCTGGCGAAGTTAACTTGTGGCGCGGAATCACTGACGTGGTTGTTCGCTGGCGAGCTTCCACGAGCATTTGCCGCAGCTTCTTGACCTCTTCTTCACGCGCCTTCAGCTGAGTCTCTAGCGCCTCCTGGTGGGTGGTACTCACTCGTGTCTTCGAAGTGAGCTGACGGAGTGTGCGTTGGATAGCGTCACGCTGATCAGCTTCTTTCTGTTTAGCTTCTCGCTCCTGCTTGACTTGCTGAGTGAGCTCTTCGTTGATGCGCTTCATCGTTTCGGCTTGTGTTTTCAAATTTGCGGCTTGTGTCTCTGCAGCCTTGAGACGGCTTTGCAGAGCACTCACTGCCTGATCGGATTGACTCTTCTGATCTCGTTTCTACGCGAAGGACACAGTATCAGCACCTTACGAAACATACAGCGTGATGTTGGTAAGCAGGGGACTCACCATTGCAACAACTGTTTGCTGGGACTGCTTCATTTTCCGTTCGGTCATTTGGACTTGTTGTTTCAGCGACTGAATCTCAGAGAACGCTCGCTTGGCCGACAAAATATCCTTCTTGTTCTTCACGATGCTGTTGCGGCCAACAACAATGTTACGAACACGCTCTGCGAGCTGAAGTGACCGGAAAGTCTCGCTTGCACACTCAATTGTCGGACCACAATTCACAATCATGACAGTCTTGCACGATGTGTTGAGTACGTCCTGCAAGAGATAGGTCAACTTGGAGTTTCTGTACGGCACATGTGCTTGCTTCTTGTCGAGAGCCTCCATCACATCTGCAAGAGCTGAAAGCGACTTGTTAATGTGGGCTGCTTCTTTGAGCATTGTGCCTGACACGTTGCTCTTCTTCACGCGTTCTGAACCGGCGAGATCCACCATGTACAACTTGCCACTGACGTAGCTCCCCATGATAGCATCTGAATCGGTCTGGCTGCTCGGAGTTGACGAGGTACGCGTAGAAATTTGGAGAATGACGATACTATGCGAACGACTGCTGTGTGCGTGGACGTCCGTCTTGCCGGTCACGCGGTTCGCCTGGGCACTTCTCAAGATCTCAATCGTTTTCTCCGGGGACGATGCAGTTGCCATCGTCAAGTGTGGCACGACGATGTCTCCAGTCGTGGGGTCCTGGCGAATCTCCAAGGATTTGGCGTTCTCAGGATCAACAAGATCGCGTAGGGACTCGTTGTAGATCTCGAGAACTCCAACTTGGATGTGGTAGCAGACTTCATTTCGCATCGCGCGGTCTTCACCTTCGAGAATTTCAGACTCGAGCATGTCTTCTGCGATTCGATCAGGATCGTAGATTGCACCGCGGAGAACAAGCGACTGGAATAAGTGACTGATCACCCGGTAGTTGAGACCAGGGTCACTTTCCGTTCCCTCCATCGTGTATGTCTTGCCTGAGCCGGTCTGACCGTACGTGAAGATGCACGCCTTGAAACCTTCCACGACTGACTGGGCAATTGGTTCCACTTCCCGGAATACATCGAGCTGGGTCTCTTCTGGGCCAAGTACTCTGTCGAAAGTGAAAACCTTCCAAGCAGCATTCATTTCCAGCATTTCAAAATCGCCGTCGTCTGCATCAACCGGTTGGTTCCCGTCCGGGAAGATTCGATCCGGGCGAATGTCGAGAGCTGCCACATCAGACTGGTTCACCACGTTCACACCCAATCTCGATCCATGCGCCTTCGCCAATTCTTCTCCGATGACAGGTCGGACACGGCAGAACACTTGGATGTTGCCGCAAACCGTTTGCAACCGTGACAACAGAGCCGCGTTTCGGGTTCGCTCTGCGAGATACTTCTCTGCGAGTTGATCGGAGGTGTAGTTGACCTTGAGCAAGTCCGTTGACACACGCTTGTTCGGAAGTAGCGCTGAGGTGGTTGATTCGGGGTTGCGCAGGCGAGAGTTCTCGGCCTGCAAGGAGCTGATTGTGGACCGAAGCGTTTGGATTTCAGACGTTAGGCGGCGAACATCTGCATCGCTTGGTTGTTTGACATCCGTCGAGGAAGATGAAGTTGAGGAGGAGGTCGAGCTCATCGATTTTGCCGACGCTTTTTCCTCGAGGATAGCAGCTTCCTTTGCAGCGGATTCGAGTTGCCGTCGCAGTGACGAGTTGAGCTCAGTGAGTTCTTCGAGTTCTTTTTGTTTCTTCATCACTTGCGCGTCGAGCTGTGCCTCAAGATGTTGTCGCATACGTGCATTGTCATCAACTTGCTTCACCAAATCGTCTTTTTCGTCGCGTAGTTGGGCAGTGAGGTGCTGCTCAAGTTCAAGCCGTTTCAGCAAGTCTCGTTCGGAAAATTCAAGTTCCTCGCACATCGCACGCCAATCGGCGATCGTTTCACCGCCTTCCATCGATACGTCACGATCAGCAAGACTGGTTCTCAGCTCCGCATTCTCTTCTAGCAGTTCCGCATTCTCCACCTTCAACGACGTGATAGTATCTTCTAACGTCTGAATCTGCACAGTCATATGTGTATACACGGTCAGCATAAGCGCAACCGCAGAGTGTAAGAGCCCAGTCCATTTACTTACTCGATGGTCTCGCTCGCGAATCTCTTGGGATTTCTCGATCAACTCATCGGTCATTTCGGCCATGTCGTCCTCCATCTGTTCGGCCAGCGCGAGATTGTCGAGTAGAACTATTTTCTCTTGCTCTAGTTCCTCGCGTAGTTTTGTTTCCGCGAGAAGTTGAGTAGACAGTTCCTCGAGCTCAAGCTTCAGCGAATCGATTTGCTGCTCGCGGTCGCTCTCGTCTCTCTCCTGCAGCGTAGACAGTCGAGGCAACACAGAGTCATCATCGACGTCCATGCGTTCGTCCAACGCGTCAGAGAGTCGCTCGGCATCGACCTCATCTAAGGAGCGGTCGTTTACCTGTTCCGGCTCTGTTTCGAGCTGCTTGGACAGCAGCACGTCGTTCTTCTGCTGCACGGCAAACAGCTCCGATTTGAGGTCCATGATCTCGGTCCGCAGCCGCTCGGTCACGAGCTCGTGCTCGCGTTTGAGCTCTTCCTGGTCGCTCAGCAAAAACACTTTTTCTTCCATCTCGCGCTCCATCTTGTGACGCAGGTCATCCTCTGTAGCCTGAAGGATGCGCACTTGCGTCGTGAGCTCGTCCTGTTCCTGCTCGAGCTGGCGCTTGATCGCCGTCACGCGCGAGAGCTCGGTGCGCAGAGCGCCTAGCTCGGTTTCGCACTTGCGCATCTCGTGCTGGGTCGAGTCGAGCTTGTCTCGGAGCTCATCGAGCTCACGCTCGAGCCGCTGCACCTTGACCGCGAGCGTCGCATTCTGCTGCTCGGTCCGTGCGAGTTCCTGCTCCAGCTCCTGCTCGAGCTCCTGGCTCGACTGTGTGTACTCGTCGAACGACTCCTGCAGCTGCTGGAGTTCCAGCTGCTTCTTCGAGAGCTCTTCCTGCAGTGCCACGACGTCGCCGTGCGCCGTGGTCGCCAGTCGCCCGGGCGCGTGGACGACCTCCATAATTTAGACACGCGAGAAGAGATCCGCGTTGGACCGCGAGCGATTCCCCTTCTTCACGCTCAGTCGCTTGTCTCTTCCTCCTCTTTCTTCGTTGAGGCAGCCGGCGCGATCGTCCGTCTTCGCGGGCGGGTCAGCGAGCGGGAGGCGAGATGCTGCCACTTGGGGCGGGCGGGCAGACGTGACGGAAGAGGAGGATGCAAGAGAAAAAAATTGTACCCCCTGCCCATCCACGAGGAGGTCCTTGAATCGAGGGAGTCTATTTTCAGCCAACAGTATGCGAGTAGGCAGACGAAACGGATTATGCGGAAAACCGGTCTGACTACCGGTAGTCAGGTCAAATGAAGATGGGTCCACACAGAAGAATCTTTGACGGCCCGTCGTTATGAGGAATGGAATGCCACAACAGAAACGATCATCTCTCTCTTCTCTCGCTAGTGGTGTGTTTATTAGTCTGCTCGATGACACTGTACGGTTGCCCAACGTTTGGTTCTCTATTGATGGAGGCGAGGGACTGCGTTGACTGGGGTTTCGCTTGCTCAACTTCAAAAAGCACACGAAACCATTGTCTATTTTCGCGTATGATTGGCGGAAAAGTGTTAAACACTGTTTGATTGGTAGAAACGCTGGATCCACCTGCCGGCAAGATTCCTCAACGGCTGCGAACGTCGACGAGCTCACCCTTCCGTCCTTCCTTGGCCGCCACTCCGTCTCCAGCGACCGCGCGCAGAGGTGGAAGAGCCAAGCGATTGCCCATGTGGACGAGTGTGCGTGTGTCGTCGGCGCTGCTATTGGCGCTCGCCGGGTTGGCGGCTGCCGGTCCCTTTGACGGCTGGAAGCCCCACGCGTACTGCAATGATCTCGAGCAGATCAAGGGCGCCAAGATCGCGCCGCTGACGTCCGAGCAGCAAGCACGTGTCGAGTCGCTTGAGCAAGTGCAGGTACAGTGGATATTGTCGCGGTGGTCGTGAACTTGGAGATGCTGACTACTTACCTGTGGGGTGGTTTTGCTGCAGCTCGTGGCGCGTCATGGTGGTCGTGCGCCGTATGCCAAGGTGTTCTGCTGGGACGGCGCCGGTCACAACCCAGTGGAGGGCAAGTGGTCGTGCAAAGACTCGATCGTGTCGGTACGTTGAGCGCAGTATGCACGTAGGATGAGACGATAGTGCTGACCATGCTGGGGCATTATAGTCGCAAGACATTGGGTACAAGACCAAGGGGTATGGCCGCCTCTACTCCAAGGTGTACATGGAGGGTGGCAACATTCTGCGTGGCAACTGCGTGGTCGGTGCGCTGCTGCCCATCGGTCGCCAGCAGCATCTCATCAACGGCGGGTACTTGCGTGACGCCTACATCGGTGATGGCCCATTCAAGCTCTTTGCCAATGATGAACTCAAGGTACAGATTGCAACAATCTTGCTGAGATGTAATCAATGATGTCTCACTGATAAGTTTTGTGAATACAGAACGCGCCCGCTGGTAGCATCCACTTGCGCAGCGATGACCAGGAGCGTACCATTGGCTCCGGTCATGCGCTTTTGGACGGCCTCTTCCCGCCGGAGGAGTCCAACGAGAACCTCGACGCGATGCTAACGTGGCACACACGCGACTACTCGATGGACTACATCGGTGGCAATGATAAGAACTGCCCGATGATGGGCTACATTGGTAACCTCTCAAATAATTCACCCGAATTCAAGAAGCACCAGGCGGACCCGGCGCGCATCAAGCTCGAGAAGGACTTTAAGAACGTGGTGGGCAACTTTTCATGGGACTCGATTCTCGAATGCTTGAGTATCGCGCGTTGCAACGACCTCCAGCTGCCCGCGGGTGTGGACGAGGAGATGTTCACGAACGTTTTCCACGAGGTGGAGGTGCGCGAAGGCCTCTACCTAACCTACAACGAGTCGTGGTACGCCAAGGTCACGATGCAGCCGCTCGTGGCCGAGATCATCGACCGCATCGATCCAGTGCTGAACGGAACCAATGCTCCACGCCTGGCGATCACGATGGGTACGTTCGGGTCCAGTCCATGGCCCTACCAAATGTTGACCCCGCTTACTGTTGCGTACCTCTAGCTCATGACTCGACCATCATGCCTCTTCTCGCTGCGATCCAGCGCGACGAATGGGATCGTAAATGGACACCTTACGCCGGTATGATGGTGATCGAGCTGTACAAGACCAAGACCGGCTCGCACGCTGCACGCCTTCTCTTCCAGGGCCAGCCGCTGAAGATCCCGGAGTGCGCTGACAGTACGTGCCCCACGGTTTTGATCGTCGCATGAAGCTGTAGCATCTCGACTCATATTCACGTTCATTGCAGCTCTCTGTGACATCGATAGCTTCCTCAAGGCCTTCGAGTTTGGTCGCACGCCCCGCGACTGCGACGCTCCTGAGACTGAGACTCCCCCGGTACTCGAGTCCTCGGGCTTCAGCGTCGGCCAGTACCTCTCCACGATTCTACTTGTCAGTTTGGTTGGTCTCTGCGCGTTCCTTGGTGTGCGCTCGTTCCGCGAGGAGCGTCGCCGTCGCACGAACGACGAGATGGACAGCTTGCTGGGCTGAGTCGACAAACCGTCCGACTTGGCTACACTGTAAAACGAGTCCTAGTTACTGATTTGTCTGGGTTTTGCCCTAAATAAAGATTTGCAATTAGGATTTCTACGTCTAGTTCTCGTTTCTCTGGGTGACGTCGGCGAACGGTTGACAGGCGTCAAAAATCGTCGACACACAATGCTCACTGCGCGGCTTCGTCGGCGGCCCCCATTGCGCGTGTTGCGCATGCATTCGACTGCGATCGCTGTGCATATCACAGGCACACGCAGCGCCACCGTGCCATCGTCTGGACTGCAGTCGTCGCTGCGTACGAGCACACGCACGTTCTCGTCCTCAGGCATGGACGCGTTCATGGAGTTCGAGCGCGAAATGGCCATGAAGCGCCGCCTCGCCAATGTGAGTGCATTTACTATTAGAGTGGATCCTATCACAGGATTTAATCCGACAAGCTGTGGGTGTATTAGCCCAAGCCAGCGGCCGCCGTGCGACGTGAGCGTCCCGTCCCACCGAAGGACGACGAATGTTGCAAACTCGATTGCCCCAACTGTGTGCTCTTGGTCTACCAAGTACGCGACGGTGCGGCGGAGCTCAAATCCCACGAGTATCGAATCTGACATTTTGGTGTGCGTTGTAGGAACAACTTCTTGACTACGAGTTGAGTCTGCAGGCAAGCACAGAGACGCCATCTAGCCCGGAGAAGCCCGAGCCGCGGTACACGATCACCTTTCTCGACGCCGAGCCGACCGCCGAGCAACAAGAGCAAATGCGAGACAATGAGAAGCTCCTTTATCAGATCGAGCGCAATGAGCTCATCAGTGCACCGCACACGACAAAAGACGGCTTCGTGCGATCCGTGCGTCATATCGATCTTCGGGTTGCCGACGATCAGCGACACCACATTGGAGATGATGCCTCCAACATTGCCGTGTTCGTGCCGAATGACGAGAGCGCAGTCGACCGAGCCATCGAGCTCCTCCAGGTTGACCCGGATCTCGTCTTCACGGTCTCACCCAAATCATCAGCGACGACTAGCACAATCGGTCATCAAGTGGATCGGCCATTCGAGACAATCGCCTCGGTGCGTGAGGCTCTGACGTGGTCGTTAGACCTCATTACCACACCGCGATCGAGCTTTCTTCGCCAACTTGCAGCGTACGCTACTGACGA
>JAADVY010000901.1:0-11509 GCA_023336035.1 Pythium plurisporium
AACGTGAATCGGCAGCGCTTCCGCCCGCGGACTTGATTGCGAATGGGGCGACGCGATGAGGCTCAAGCACAGGGTCAGAACAAAGTTGATTAGCCTGTGAAAATTCGTAATTCCCAAGACTGTCATCAGCCGCTGCTTGTTCGAGTGCGTCGGATCAAGGAGACCGCATTTATCGCACAAACAAATATAGGTGCACGCTCCTTGAGACTCCTATTGGCTGATGAGATCCAAGGACGGATTGATCGAAGACAGCTGAACAGACGGCAAAGCAATCCAGCCGCTTGGTCATAAGACGCACGACTGAGATCAGATCCGATTTGAAGCTATATTAACGCAGCGAAGTGGGTATGTGGAACGTTATCAAGGTCTCAACCCAAGAAGCCAGATGAGCAGCGAGCTGCAAACCTCTCATTAACAACATCCTACGTCGTGGCGTCGTGAGGGGCAGCTTCCAACAGGTCTCTGCGAGAATACTGAGTGCCCACTAGCGCTTAGGCGCAGGCCGGACGGAACCAACGCTGACAAGAATCGACTTGAATGATGGAGCTGCCTTCATGCCGCTGACAATCCTGGTGGACTTGCTCGTCGTGGGACCACTGGTTTCGCCGTCCGAGACATACAGTGATTTCTCTTGTGGTCCGCGAGTCGTGTTCATCATGCTCGCGTTGTTCAATTTCGACTGCTTGCTCGAGCCGCTGCGCATCTTCTCGTGGATCGTGAGCACGATGCAGAACAAGATCGTGAGCCGGTTCCATAACGCTTGAGGGTCTTCCCAAGTGATCCCGGTCAAGTACTCGAGTAGCAGCCATGGGTACTCGTGGGTAACGAAAAGCAAGTAGAAGAAGATGTCAAGCTTGCGTTTCTTGATAGTATCCCGGAATCCGCGCGAGAGGACGATGTAGAAGAACCGTGCAAAGAAGATGAACCAAAGCGCAAAGTCTTCAAAAATGTTGTCGACCCCATCGAACGCGCTCACGTCCACTCCAGGAATCATGACTTCGATGAAGTTGAGCAAGATGACAAAGATTCCCGCCACCACGAGCAGCTCACCAAATATTGAAACACACTTGAGCGTGCGGATGCGCACCTTCTTGTTCACGTCGCGGCCGACGATGATGATTTGCATGAGAAAAGTAAGCACGGAAAAGGTCTCGGAGGCATCATTCAGGTGGCCGACCATGACGAGGTTGGGGTGGGCGTACGGCACGAGCGTAGCAAATCCACCAAATGCAAAGAAGATGAGCAAGCCTCCACGCAGTTCGTTCCGTCGCTTGAAGTAGAAAGTGGTGAGGTACTGGAAGAGCGAAAAGTTGATAATGAGCGTCATCGGCAGGCAGAAAACGTCGCCGACAAGCTCCATCTCTTGGCCGGAGAGCGGCATGATTGCAGTGACCCCGGCCACTGGCTGTCGTCGGCGTGATAGTTGTAGCGAAGCAACGCAAGATGGAGTGTGTTCGAGCGACCTTTCTCACGCTTGCGCTGGATTCTTCAGCCGTCTGCTGTTGATGTCTCGTTTGTGCGGTTGATCGGACCAGATTTGAGTGGCTCAAAAATAGAGCCTTTGGCTTCTGCTGCATGCGCGATTGGCCGGTGAGATTCAAGGACGCTCCGGTAGCTCAGCTGCCTGGAATCTCGCTCTGCCCAACGAAGATCGATCAGATGCCGCACTGAACCAAGAGTAAGTGATCGCGGAGGCGAATGAGAACGAGACGTCGACGACGTTAGTCAAGATACCGCAGCTGCCGGCTCATGACCATTGAACCGACTCTGACGAACTAGTTGTGCACCTTGTCGCGTTTCGTACAAACGAAGCAGTCATCATGTGATTCATAATCGCGATGTTCGCATCATGGCTTCGTGTCTCGACGAGACGCGACCAACCTAAAGGGCAGGCGAGGATGTGGCTGTACCAGGCAATGCGTATCTTCGTCCTCAGAGGAACGTAACTGTGCTTGCGGCGACGACAGTCGATTTCAGTACAGTAGCGACCACAGCGGAGCGCCGTCGTACTTCGCTGTGATTTGGACCAGCTGGATCGTTGCCTGAGACTTGCTCAAACTTTCCTTGTGTCGTTTTGAGCGTGACGTTATCGGCTTTTGATTTTTTTGCAAAGCGCGGTGTGTATTTTCTCACGGATCGTCCGCGAATACCCGGCAGGAAAGTGAGCCAATCGAACGCAGGACACTAACCCAACGCAGGACACTTCCGTGAGGTGCTCGAGCAAGTAAAACTCGAGCATGCTCACACACATATTCTGGCCGATATCCCAACCAACACTGATGATTTGCAAGAGGAATGTGGGGATCGAGAATGAAATTTAGATGGCCGACCACGACAGGATCATGGTAGGTGTACACAAGCGTGGCAAAGCCTCCAAATGCGCTCACGATGACCGAGCGAGGTGCCATGCAGCTCGACACAACAGAAGTGGAAGGTCGTGGTGGATTGGTAAAGCGAGAAGATGGTACAAAGCTCTCTGGCCAACCAGAAGCTGTCACCTCAAGGGCAATCACTTGCAAATCGCTTCCACGGAGATCGATAGGGCAACCGGTCGCTCGCGAGCACTGAAAATTACCACGGTACCAAGCGACAAGGGATGGTTTGAGTGGAGGAGTACAGCAGCAAGTCGCGTAAAGCGGTTTATACAGAAAGTGAATCACTGCCTGCGACACAAACCAAGTGACAACTATTACGACGGAACCCCGAAGAATGCGCCACTAGGATGTGAAGACGATCAACGGGTTCTCTCCTTTAAGTCAGCGACGTGCGGTCGTGTATTTGGTACGGCGAAGACGGACGATATGTCACGTTTGCCGGCTCCAGTAGGAAACGTGATCCAACGTGCGAGGTGAACCTAAAGCGTCAATCACTCGATCTGGGAGTTGGCGAGGCTTCTAACATGGGAGTACTCTATCCAATGGACGAGTACGGTACGCAAGTGTTGTGCAGCGTTGCCTCGATTCGACTTGGAGTATTCGCTGGCTCGCATCTGATCTTGCACCTCGCATCTGATCTTCCATCTGCTCCTTTCGATTGGTCACGACTGAAAGTATTGTGGAATTCCTTGGAAGGATCATAGTCGCTGGTCACTCGCTCGTTGCTTTAAGGAGTGTTTCAGTTCACGCCCCACTGTCGGACTTGGCGTGCGATCGTCTATAGACGACGGTGAGCTTCGGCGGTCGCAGATGGCTATCTTTGTTCTGACCCGCGCACAGGTTAAGAGCACACGACAATGTGGTCAATTCGTCGTCTGGACCCGGCGATACTGCAACGACCACGCAGTGAAACGCGACTTGGCGGTGCTCTCTTCCAATGAACAAACTGAGCGGCTGAGCGTGCTGGATTCCATCAGTGCAGCATTAGCCTACTTTACAGCGCGTTCATCAAGATGCTTGTGATTTCCAATCTGCACACCCTCTCGCTGCAGGCGTTCAAGCCGCTGGAGCTCCTCGTAAACTACTCGCTGCTTCAGTACCTCGTGGCATTCTATTGGACGCGAAGTCAAGAGCGACGCGTGCGACTGCTGTTTACCGTTGGGTCGATTGGTGTGCTGTGCCTCTTCCCGTTCGCGAACCCAGACGAAAATCTCGTGGTGCGTCTCAACGACGTCTCCGAAGCATGCTGCACGACGACGTTCCTGATCCAGATCACGATCGTCGGGTACGACCTCAACAAGAAGATCAAGTTCAAGTCGATTCTCTATGCGGCCTACGTCGCCGAGTCATTGATCGTATTGAATATCGCATTTGCAGTCGTGTCGATCGTCGCAACGCTCCATACCGGTCTGATCAACAACGTACTGAGCGAAGAGATCCCAAACATTGTCGAGAACGTGACGCTGGTATTCATCTTCGTGTCGGGTGTATTGTATCGCAGCAGCGACGAGTTGGCGTGATCTCGTGACGACTCGCCGCAGTGAACTGATCTGCTACTTTTTGTTTGCTACACACGAACTACCGTTTGCCGTGCTCAACGAAATGACGGGGCTGTCTTGGGAGGCCGTGCAATCGCTCCATAACCGAATTACGATCGCGATGTGTCTCATGGCGACCGTGCATGCAAAATTTCGGGTTTCGCGGGGCTCATCAAGTCGTCAAACGTCCGCGCTACGAGGTCGAAGTGGTGCCTCTGCACCTCGTATTGCGAGCGCGTCAGCGATCTTTGTCAAGCGCGCATCGCACGCGGCGGCGGCGGTCTACGTCATGAGTGAGGTTCCACCAGACTCACGCAATCGCACTGACGAATACCCGCGAGACCTTTCCAAGTCTACTATGGCTGACTAGCCCATCCTTCTCATGCGAATGCAAACCGACTGTGGTGTCACAATGGCGATCAAACGTTTGTCCACGAGAACCAGCCTCGGTTGAGTTGGTAATGCTGCACGGGTGGCATACTATCTGCGACGTTCCCATTCTTGCCCCATCGAGACAACACGAGCAATGACTGCAGTGTCTCCTGCTGTCCGACCCAGTGCAGGCGTTGAGACCAAGTTGTTCACAACATAAAGTGATTGATTGGCGAAGGAAGTTGGGCTGCCTGGGGGTCTCCGTTAGGTCAGGATATCATTTGCACGGCTGGATGCGGATCGCAGTGCATCCGACTCGCGTAGCGCGTGGACGACAGAGAGGGGTCACCGACGCGTAGCCCTCACCGAGACGCGCAGTCTTCAAGTTGTTCCCCTTAGTTCGTTCTCGAATTTGTGCTAGCCGTCCAGTGGTTTGCAAAACGCAAAGGCTGCGTCTGAACGAGCTTTTCAATCCAGGACACATAGGCACACTCCAGGTGTAAAATTGGAAGACGTGGTTCTATGGCATAGCAGCACTTCATCCCATTGCGTGGATTGCCTAGGTTGCATGGGATTCTGGCGCCCACACGCAGATTGAAGAGCCAGCCGGTGCGAATTAGCTGTGATGGCAAGGACCAACTCAGACCACGCACAGCACAGGAACCGACCAAATGCTCAACCAGATTGTTTTCGTTGGTCGCTCCAAGTCGTTTGGACGTTCTGAGGTCGTTGCTTGATACTCGCGACCTCGCATCTGATGTTGCAGCTGCTTCTTGCGGTTTGCCACGAGTGAAGCATCTTGGAACACACTAAAAGTCCTACGCTTGCGGGTTATTGACCGGTTATTGAGCGTTTCACTCCAAGCCCCACACTCAGTTACCGTCAATCATGGACGACGGTGTGCTTTGGCAGTCTCATGTGTCTATCTTGGTTCTGACCCGCATAGATTTAGTACCCAAGCGACTGTGTGCTTCGTCTATTCGCTGCGCCCAGCGTTGCTTCGACAACCACGACCACTCCATTCAACTCGACTTGGCATCGCTTTCTTACGATGATTGGGCAGTGCGAGGTTTCGAACGACACAGTCAGTTCCGAATCAGCCTACGGCAAAGCACGTTTGTCAAGATGCTTGCAGTTACCGATCTACAGAGCCTCTCGCAGCAATTGTTTAAGCCGTTGGAGCTGCTCATCAACTTCACGCTGCTTCTCTACCTCGTGGTATTCTACTGGACGCGCCGTCGGGAGCTGCGCGTGATACTGCTGTTTGTGATCGGGACGATTGGTGTGTTGAGCCTCTTCCCGTTCGCGAACCCAGACGAAAATCTCGTGTTGCATCTCAACGACGTCTCCGAAGCATGCTGCACAACGACCTTCCTGATCCAGATCACGATCGTCGGGTACGACATCAACAAGAAAATCAAGTTCAAGTCGATCCTCTATGCGACGTATGTGGCCGAGTCATTGATCGTGGTCAATATCGCGTTTGCGATCGTCTCGATCCTTGCTACCATTCGAGCGGATTTAGTCGGCAACGTACTTGCCGAAAAGGCTCCGAACGTCGTTGAGAACGTGACGCTGGCATTCATCCTCGTCTTTCGGATGTACTGCATCGCAGCGGCCTCGATCTGGTATGATCTCTTGAGGACTCGCCGCAGTGAATTCATCTGCTATGTTTTGTTTGCTACGCACGAAGTACCATTTGTCGTGCTGAACGAAGTCACTGGGTTGTCGTGGGAGGTCCTCCAGTCCGTCTACCATCGGATCACCATCGTCATGTGTCTCGCGGCGACAGTGCACGCAAAGTTCCGCGTTTCGCGGAGTTCATCAAGTCGACAAACCTCTGCGCTTCGAGGTCGCAGTGGGACCTCCGTTCCTCGTATTGCGACCGTGTCGACGGTCTTGGTCAAGCGCGCATCGAACACCGGTGCTGTTTACGTGATGAATGACGGCACGCGCGACTCACGTGCTCGCATAGAAGAGCATCCACAAGACGTATCCAAGTCCACCACGGTCGACTAATCCATACCTATTGAGTGCGGTCGGTTGACGGTTCACACGTCCGATGTACCCCTACGCGAGTACAAATGCCCAGGTATTGCAAGACGGTGATGCTTCGATGGTTGATAGAGCCATACACTGTCAGCCAGAATATCTCGCTACGGCAGGTCCGGCAGACAGCCACTCGGCCAAGAGATCCAACTCCCGGATGGCGTCCCAATTCTATACAGCGAATAGACCATTGATCATGCCTCGGAAACTCAGTCATAAAGTCGCATTGGAGTCATGAGTTTTTTTATCCCGTGGCTGACTGTGGCTTTTTCGAAGAGTTGCCAGCTCTTCTGGGTTCTCGACTTGTGGCCACCACACATATTTCTTGGTTGTATCCAGTAGGTCGAGACCGAGTGACTTTGATGCGCAACACTTCAGGTGCCAGTTGCGATGCTGCGGTTTTGCTATCGATCAAGTTTGACGTGACATAATCGCCTGGCCGGTTCTTTAGGAGTGACCTGGTCTGAATGAACGTATCCAATAGGCCAACTCGAGGTTGCTCGGTTTCCTCAGAGCGACTGCTCGGCATGCATGCGACAAAGAAGCGAGCCGCACACCGCACGATCATTTCGCCATTTGCCATCCCCACGCGTCGCTCAAGATGACCAGCATCGAGCTTCAAAAATTCTCGCTCCAAGTGTTCAAGCCGCTGGAAACTGCTTGTAAACTACTCGCTGCTTCAGTACCTCGTGCTGTTCTACTGGCCGCGCCGTCGTGAGCTGCGCGTGATACTGCTGTTTGTGATCGGGACAATTGGCGTATTGTGCCTCGTCCCATTCGCAAACCCTGACGAGAATCTGGTGGTGCGTCTCAACGACGTCTCCGAAGCATGCTGCACAACGACCTTCCTGATCCAGATCACGATCCTCGGGTACGACCTCAACAAGAAAATCGAGTTCAAGTCGATCCGCTATGCGGCGTACGTGGCTGAGGCATTGATCGTGGTGAACATCGCGTTTGCCGGTGTTTCAGTCGCTGCAACGATCGATGCGGGAATGATTGGTGACGTTCTTGGCGAAGACATCCCGAACGTCGTGGAGAACGTGACACTGGTATTCATCTTCGTCTTTTGGACGTACTGCATCGCAGCAGCGACGATCTCGTGACGACTCGGTGGGTAGAAGTCGTTTGCTACTTTTTGTTTGCTACGCACGAAGTACCATTTGTCATGCTGAACGAAGTCACTGATTTGTCGTTTGAGGCCCTGCAGTCGCTCTACAACCGGATCACCATCGCAGTGTGTCTCGTGGTGATAGTGAATGCAAAGCTTCGAGTCTTTCGGTCTTCAACGAGCCGCCAGGCGTCCCCGATACGAGCTCGCAACGGGGGCTCCGTTCCCCGCACTGAGAGCGTACCAACAGTTCTGATTAAACGCGCTTCGAATTCTGGGGCTGTCTACGTGATGAATGATGTTCGGGCAGCCTCCACCATGGCGGACTAGATCGTACATATCGGTCTCACGAAGGCAATTGACGGCCCCGGTGTCTCGTCTGCTTACGCCCTAGGGGACGACGAGAGCGTCAGGATGTTGTGGAGGAACGGGTTTGCTAGGGTCAACCGAACGAGGTACACTGCCTGTGATTATTCGCAGGCGCCCACACTCAAAAGCATCTGCTCGAGCGCCAAGTGGTGAGATGAAAGCAAGGTCAGCTGTCGGAGCCTAGCAATGCCAACTCTCCGTCGGTCGGTTGATGCGAGATCCCAATCGTGCTCAGATCATGAGGACGCCGGATTTCTCGAGCAAGCCTGAACGCACCCACAGTGTTCAGGTTCTGATTAGCTGGCCCAAGAATAGCAAATCATCGTGACTGTAGCACCGGCCAAGCCGTCGAAGCATGGTCCCCACGACTTTTTGCTCCTCCTCGACGACTAGTTGGCGCCGCGCGGCTCGACCCTGAAACAAAACGGTGCCTCGAGCTCATTGACAGCTCGGTCGCCATGGTCGTGTACTCGCAAGACCGCATGGATTATGTGTCCCACGTCGCGCTTATGCCGCTCACGCTGTTGATCAACTTCTCGCTGTGTCAGTATCTGCTCGTGACGTTCTACGCGCGACGCCAAGAGCCACGGATCAAGCTGCTTTTTGCCTGCGCGGTGATTGGCTTTGTCGCGATCATCCCGTTCTCCCATCCCGACGATACAGTATTCGAATACCTCGATGACATTTCAGAGACGGCCTCGACACTCACATTCTTGCTCCAGATCGTGATCCTCGGCCGTGATATCAACAAAAAAGTGCGCATCAAGTCGCTCGTATACATGACGTTCGCGGCCGAAGTGTTTGTGGCCGTCGAGATTTTGGTCATGATCGCGTGCGTCGTCAAGCTGTGCGATCGAAACCTCCACGCTGAATGGATCAACAAAGTCTCCCACGCGGTCGAGGACATCGCGTTGGCGTTCATCTTTTTCTCGCGGTTTTTCTACATCAGCATGGCGCGCGGGCTGCGGAACACGATCGCCACAAAGCGACTCGAGATCTTTCTCTACCTGCTGTTTGTGACCCACGAGTATCCATTCATGTACCTCGAGGCCAAGACCCACATCTCGTGGCAGCCCGCGCAGGCGCTGTGGAACCGGCTCACGCTCATGATGTGCATTCTGCAAACCATCAAGGACAAGATCCGCAGTGCCTCCAGCAGACACATCAAGACGGGCTTCAGCCAGGGTCCCCCCACAAAACACAGTGGTGCACGCACGGAAAACCAGACGATCGCGGAGAAGCGAACGCCAGCGATGAAGGGCGTGGTGCAGCGTGCTCATACGGCGTCCACCGTCATCTCCAAGGGACCCAGTGCTCGCAGTATAAACAAGATCGGTGTCTCGTTCCGAAGTATCGTCCCGTTAGGTGGTGCTCAGGGACGATAATTGATGGACATTCCCACGCAATTTGCTCGCGTCCAAGTCGATTTTTTTGCAGGAACCCAGAGCCAAGCCGTGCGCCAGTCGAACCGCCCACACCTCCTAAGATGGCAAGGGAAAACCAGGTGATTTGTACCCACCCAGTTGCGCTGGCGTACTGTCGCAGGGCTATTTTTGATACTCTTCACTCGTGACTAAATCTGGGCCATCAGAGCACTTCCGTCCTCGTCTGTTCTGGTGAATGATGCGACTTTGTCTTCCCTACCGGCTGCTGGGAGGGTGGATGGCCGTGCTAGGCGTCGTGCCAACGAAGCTCGAGGAACTCTGCGCGCCGATCCTGCTTCCACCCCCACGCCGTTGTGCGTGGTGTACTACTCGATAGTTCCCGACATGCCCAGCGAGCAAGCCATGTTGACCCAGGCTCGGATGGACTATGTGGCCGACGTGGCGCTGCTGCCGTTCGCGCTGCTCATCAACTTTTCACTGTTCCAGTACCTCGTGGGACTCTTCTTCCAGCGTCGCAAGCAACCGTTGATCGCGTTGCTTTTGTGCTGTGCATTTCTCGGCTTTGTGACGATTATTCCATTCTCGATACCGGACCTGCAGGCGTTTTCGTATCTCAACGACATCTCCGAGACGGCCTCGACGCTCACGTTTCTCGTGCAAATCGTGATCCTTGGCCGTGATATCTGCAAAAAGGTCAAAATCAAATCGCTTGCCTACATCACGATGGTGTCCCAAATCATCATCTTTATTGAGCTGGTGTTGATCCTGCTCACGATGCTCAAGCTCATGGACAGCAAGTTCCAGGCCGACTGGCTCGATGCCGCGGACAAGATCGCGCAGTCCGTGGCGCTCTGGTTCATTTTTGTGTTTCGGTTCTACTACATCAGCATGGCCCGTGGGGGCTTTTGCAAGACGCTGCGTACTCGGAAAGTCGAGATTCTTCTCTACTTGCTGTTTGCGACCAACGAGTATCCGTTTGCAATTCTCACGTGGCTCACGGAGGTGGACTGGGACCCCATGCAGGCGTGTTGACACCGGTTGACACTGATGCTGTGCATCGTGTACACGATCCACGACAAGTACAAGAGCAGTGGCACGAGCAATCGCACGACCCGTGGCGCCAAGTCCCAGGGGGGCCATCCAGGAACGCTCACACGGACCCCGTCCAAGCTGCATACCGTGGGACCGCTCGACACGACCGTCGCGTACGAACGACCAAACGCGACGTCGAAAACAAGCAAGAGCCAGACGCTTCGAGGACCGAGTCTACGGGGCCTCGGGACCTCGAGTTTTTCAGTCAAGCTGCGACGCATGAAGACCGTCATGCCGAGTCCGGCAGGTAGCAAAACGACGAGCAAGCCAGGCCCAGCCCTTTAAATAAATTGCGATTCGAATCCGTGGGATGCCTCCATTGCAGTGGTGGCTGGTGAGCAATGAGATAACGAGGTAGGATACCATGATTTTGGATGAGTGCAATCCTCAATCGAGGTCTCACCATGTGGATTGTTCAGCATTTCGTCGATCAATGGTTGGTGCTGGTACTCTCCGATCAGAGACGAGGACACCACGCTCTGATCGTTTCGCCTGCCACAGCAGATGGACCTATTTTTTTTTGGACTGTGCGATTGGGTCGTCCTCTCGGTTTACCAACCCTAGACCACCGAGTCAGAACAATCCGAAGCTCGACGAACACAACAGCGTAAGACAAGGGAACAGACCGACCTTTTAGCGAGAGCCCGCCTCACACGATTGGACTCATAACCGACTTTTCTCTCCTCCACGATGTTGACCCAGGCTCGAATGGACTATGTGGCGCACGTCGCGCTGCTGCCGTTCGCGCTGCTCGTCAACTTTTCGCTGTTCCAATACCTCATGGGACTCTTCTTCAACCGACGTGCACAACCTTTGACGCTGCTACTGTTGCTCTGCGCGTTCCTGGGCGTCGCGGGGATGGTACCATTCTCGATTCCCGACGATCGCGTGTTCAGCTACCTCAACGACGTGTCCGAGATGGCCTCGACGCTCACGTTTCTCGTGCAAATCGTGATCCTTGGTCGCGACATCTGCAAAAAGGTCAAAATCAAATCGCTTGTCTACATCACGATGGTGTCCCAAGTCATCATCTTCATCGAATGCCTGCTGATCGTGCTCACCTTATTCAAGATCGCGGACGAGAAATTTCATGTTCCCTGGCTTGACGACGTCGACAAGATCGCGCAGTCCGTCGCGCTCTGGTTCATTTTTGTGTTTCGCTTCTACTACATCAGCATGGCCCGTGGTGGCTTTTGCAAGACGCTGCGCACTCGGAAA